>WURT03651618.1:2572-18992 GCA_009936505.3 Holothuria glaberrima
GCTGTAATATGTATTGTTAATGAAATCCATTTTTATTTCTCTTCTTCATTTGACATTAAGTGACATGTCAATCCATTGATAGATTTGTGTGGTGTAAGGCCTGAAAAAAAAATGTTTACATTTTTGTAGATTTATTTAACAGGTAGGTAGCTTTTCATCATTATTATTATACGCAAATTTTATTTATGAACTAATTTTGCCAAAAATTTCAGCAATTTTAAACCAAGTGGTAATTGTACCATGTAGATTCAGTCTTAACTCTTTGTATTCTGTTAAGCATACCAAATGATAACGTGATTTATACAGCTGGCAATTTCACTTATGAGGTGTGTGCATTAAGACATGGTTTTTATCGCTATTGGTCGATCTGTGGGCTTACAAAAATGGAAGGTCAAAAATTGGTACCTTTTGTATCGAAGTCCAGTCTTGAATTTTTGCAATTGTTTGAAATATACATGTAACTTTCTTTTACTTCTATTGTAGTTTATTATTCTCAGAATATTTAGTGAAACAAAAAGGATTTGTTGCATTCGCTAATTTAACAAAAAGTAGAAAATCGATTATTTTTATCAAGATAAATAGAAGTGCCTTGTTACCGATTGTCTTTTTAGTTTTGTAACCAAAAGTATTTCATAGTGTCAAGGAATGGCTGATTTTGTTACCTCAAACATGAATCGTCCTTTGTGATTATAATAACTTAGGCTAAGATTATATTGTTTGTTGGTTACTGTTACAGCAGAGACAATCATTTAGGGATAGACTGTTACCATGGCGATGCAGATAATTATGGTGGACACTCCATTTTTTTCTCCTTTTGAATATGGAGTAGCATCAATGTTCCTTCTATACAGCCTTGTAGAGGGATAACAGTATTTACTAACGAAAGAGGTTAAGTTTCTTAAGATGTTTAAGACCTATGGCCTTCCAAAATGCTTACTGAGCAGCTTAAATTTTAAGTGAGACCTGCACTATTATAGATCATGGATAAAAAGAAATATTTTTCAGTTTGAGTGGCCTTTAAAGCTTGGAATTGTAAAACAAGGTTATATACATTTTGTATTTTGATTGCATAGTGCTCCTTAAAGGAGAACTCCTTCTGGAGAAAACCTGTGGTTTGACCCCTTGGCTGTTCACCAGATAGTCGAGGGGACTTTTGAAAAAGTATTACTTTTGATAACATAGTGCCTAAGTTTGACTTCAGTAACTGTAAATACTATTGATAGTTATATGTTAATTTTGTTCAGGTTCATACAGTTATTTGTAAAATATGTGATCAGGAAGTGAAATTAGTGTCCAACCACCCACTCCAGTCCTCAACAGGGCCTAGTACAGTGGCCAAAGTTCCTTTGGTGGTAGACTGATTTAATAATCTGCAGTGAACAAGTGTATTTCACAAGTGCGTACATCTATTTCACCGAAAGGTTGGTGGGTTATACTCTCAGCGTTCTGGCTTCCCTCTGCTTGATTTGACTAAGAGTGGTCTCCCCAGGCAAAGGCAAAGTAATTGGTATGTACAAGTGTTGAAGGACCTACCTAGAGGTTTCACAATCGACACAAAGAGGGAGGTATGCAATAGTTGTGATGTGAAGTTTGCCCTGGGAGATATTTTTTGCCTGAAATAAGTTTTGTGCCACCTCAAATGCCTATGCTACAAAGGTTGGTTACCAGTGTATAGTCCATATAAGTATATTTTGTGGAATGGTGAAGATGGTTAGCTGCCTTAAAGGCAGTCACCCCAATCAGAGTTAGTATGCCCCATCACTCTAGTCCATGAATGGCCTGTTTTGATCATGTGACAAAACTTTTGTTAGTGACTTGTGAAATTCAAGAATTTTTCCTTGCTTTACCTATTGTTTGTAATAGATATGTTAAGAATGTCTTCAAGAGGTGCATGTAATGCAATAGTAAAATTTGGAAGAGTTTCCTGATTTTTCAAAGCAAATTTTGGGGTGACTGCCTATTGCCTATAAGGATCATGGAGTTAGAGTTAGATGAGGTTTTACAGCTCAGTTTCTAACCAAGGATCATGGAAGATGGATTGTGTAGCTGCACAGCTACAGTGATTAATTTGTTGATTAGAATATTTAACTGCCACAAAGCGTGTTACCTTGAGAGGATTACTTTCAAATAAATCCACCAGAATCTTCATCTTTTGCCGTTTTAGTCAATATAAAAATCATGAATTATATTGATTTCCAATTTTTTTTTTTAAATTGAGCTAAAGAATCTCAATTTTTTTCTCTTTGAAACTTAACAGTTTTTCTTTTCATTACAAAGAGGTGCAAATAACAATTTAAAATGTATCAGAATTGTCTGACTTTTTTTTTTTGGTTGCGTCGGAACTGAACTAGTTAGTAATGAAACCTTGTGAGAAGTTAGGGACAACCCCAAGACACTTGATGCAATCCAGAGTAAATGTCCCAATGAAGGGCAAGTGCAAAAACAGTCAACTTTCATGTATTTTACATTTTAAGGAAAGTATTGCATTGACACTGCACCAATGTAGCACAGACAAATAGAATGTAACTTTCATAATTAAACCATTCTATCTCGCAACCAGGAAATTCTGGCAATCGTTTTCCTTCTCAAAACATTACAAGAGGTACAAAATTTGCATCATTTGAAAATTTGAGTGACCACATCATTCATGAGCTCCAAAAGTAGTGAATTTTTATTTTTGTTAGGATCATATTTCTTAAAAGTCAGTTTACCTTCTTTAGAATTGTGTATCATTTTGTACCTTGAAATAACATTTGTGAAAGTTTGAAAATTTTTGCAACCACAAATGCAATGTTCCCCTTGAATAAGTCTTATAATTTGAGAAGTGTGTTTTGGTAAGAACTTCAAAGAAAGTGTTAACTTTGTAATGAAAGCTGTGGCTTGTTGTAACACAATTCTTGATGATTTTCCCCAACTGATAGTTCCTTGGCTCTTCAACTCTTTTAAATGGTTATCAGTAGACTTTCATGATCCATTCCTGTAGACTTTTATGGAGGTCCTATGGGCCATTTGGTCCAGACAAATGCCTGAAAAAGCACCCCTGTCCTTACAAAAAAAGTGAGGTGTAACTAACCAACCCTCTCAGCCCTTACACTGTTTTGTGAAGTCTTGCCATTTGTCACAATGCTGCAGACAAGTTGAAATACTTCTCTTTCAAAAGTCCTAAAGGCTAAAGGACAAAAACAAACATCTGGAAAGGAAAATGCTTCTCAGTCTTCTGAAAGGCATAAAAGCAACCAACCGACCAATACAGCAAGGTTCGACAAATCCCCTGCCCAACAGTCCGGGACAGGAAAAAATTCCCTCCGGCAAGTGCACTGCTCAATATAATAGCCCACCAGGCAAGTACCACAGTAGAGCCTTCTCAACAAAGGCTTTTGGCCAAACTTGAACCAGACAAGTAGATTATGTGCGAGTAGATTCAGAGAACACATAGCCCAAAAGACTAGTAACAGAAAAAGAATTTGCTCAAGTCTGAATCCAGTCACCCTTCATACTGTATCATAAAATTTACAGTGCCTGACTCAACTAGTCAAATGTGTTCAGGTCAAAAGTTATTTGCCACTTTAAGTTTTCACTCACTAGCCAGTAAATTTGTCCCAGTATGCAGAATCCCTGTTCATTCCCTTTATAAATTTAAATTCCCGAAACTTTTTTCTTTTAACAGTTCGCAAAAACTTCGGGGCCCTGTTTCATAAAGGTTTAAGATCGATCTTAAGTTTGATTTCAATGGGACGACTGCATGGCAGATCAACCTTAAGATTGATTATAACTCCTTATGAAACAGGGCCCTGGAATACTCCAAAAGCGAAAACTACATTTTCACCATGTCATGACTTTGCACACTTCACCACGACTGCTGGAAACTGTTCCATAATGCTCCCCAAGTAAAGCTTCATTTTACCCCTGTTAACTCAAAACACAGTGTAAAAAATAAGAGAGACAATAATGTGAGGTATAAACGGCCGTCTCTATACAAGATTTCGTTTTTGCAAGCACTAGGCGCAAGGAAATGTACATTATTGAACATACAACGCCCTTACAATAATACATTGCTAGCAATTTTCCACGTTGTCCTAACCAGTATATCAAAAACAGAAAAAATCCATCGGTGGTGTACATTGTAATTCACAAAGTCATCGACAAAAGGAAGAGAGAGAAAATAAGACAAGGGGAAAAAATTTTGATGAGCAAAAAGCAATAATGACAGTCACATAGGACAATAGACTAGGCCTAACTATTTCATACAAATATATGTACAATGGTAGGTTATGTGTACAGTATGCCGCTTTCCAGCATTAACGTACATAATACCAAATTTTATACAAAAGCTCATTTTTGTTATGTACGTTTTTTCCTCTCCGCTCCATAAAAAAGTTTTTTTCTCTCCAGCACTAAGACAAAACTTTTTAAAATGTTCTGGATTTTTTTGTCAAATTTATTTCTTTACAATTTCACAATTTTAAAATTTTCCTCTCTCATCTGCTGGTGGAGAAGAAACCTATGTAAAATGTACAGGAGGCATATTTTTAACTTTGTATTTTGTCAATATTTGTGAAACATTCATAACACATTTGAACCTTTCCAATTTAGCATTAAAAGAAATAACTCACAAATTCAACGGTTTTCCTATTGCTGTTTAATGTCTAAAATTAATCTAGAATTGTATCAAAAACCAAAAGATTAAAATTTTGGAGAATGATGACGAATCAACTGGTTCTGTAACAAAGTACTATTCCTAGGAGCAGATGGAAGGTTATACCAGGTTGAACCAGAGTAAAAGAGGAGAAATACTGACTAAAACACTGGATTCTGGCAGTAAAATGTGTTAAAAACTATTCTTTAACAACATTTTTTTTAATACAATACTTCAAGGTCTCTATACAATCTTAGATTACATCATAAATTTACCATTGAAATTTTTTTTTCCTGAGCATGGAGACAACTCAGTTTTGTCTCATAGGGTAGAAGGCCCCCAGCCCCAACCTCCAAACCATTAATACTGATACCCAGTCTCCAATTCAAAAACACCATATCTTTTTTCCTCTAAAGGTTTCTTTTACCTTGACACAGACACAACTTATACAACTATCTTTTCAAATGAACACATAATTTCTTTTGAATTCCACCATGCAATACTGAAATTTCCTAATTTATTTCTCATAGTATGTCTTTAAACTTCCCAAGATGAGTACTCAAAAGAACCTGAAGTGTCAAAGCTATTTAATACGAAAAACCCCTCAAAAGCACAAAATATTATGAGGGGAATTCAACAACCCTATTACAAATTTTCAAATAACTCTTTTCAAGGGATTTCAAGTCATCCCCCAGAAACAATTGTAGAGTTACCTCTCGTACAAACCCCTTCCTCCAAATCATTTTGTTTCGTGCTGCATAAACATTAACCATACAGATGTTCAAATTCACACATCTAACTTACAGCTCACCATACACCACACTTGACAATCTATTTTCGTTCCATCCACTACCAACAAAGGTCTTGTTTTATGCACCAAAATCAACTATGTAACCAACACAAATACAATCTCTCAAAGGTATATACTAATATAGTACCTTCACTATTTCACCAATACAAAGATATGCTGATATAGTATCCTCACTATGTAACCAATACAGGTACAGTCCTAGGGATAGTATCCTTACTATAAGACCAAACTCGGTTGTTCTTTGTAACCCAGAAAATAGTACCTTCACTATGTAACCAATACAGGTACAGTCATAAAAATTGTATCCTTACTATACGACCCAATTCTTTGTAACCCAGAAAACAGTATTCTCACTATGCAACCAATACAGATACAGTCTACAAGGTCGAGTATCCTCACCAGTGATTCTCTCTCATCAAACCCTGTGCCACAAACACAACTCAAAAAGTAATGTACAGACTGCTATTCCTTAATGTGATATCACTTACAATTATTCCAGCTTATTCTCACCATCTTGCTTTAGTCAGACTTCACCCAACTTCTACCATTAACTCTCGTTTGAAGGGCCACTGCAGGTCCTAAACATACTTAAAGATAGGTTCCTGCCTTTTCCCCCTCAGTCTGCATGCAAGGGAAGCCCCTCCCATCCCCCACCCACAACTCCTGGTTGGAATTTGTCCAGTGAAGTGGGAGAAACAAAACCTAAAGCAAAGTTTACTGCGTGAAATTGTCAGAGCCATCGAAAGCATCTCAAAATGGGGTGATATATCCTCCAAAACCCCAAGCTTTTCTGCCCCTATGCCACACCCCTACTCCCCCACCTCTCTTCTAACTGCTGATGTATTCCAAGCATCCCCCTCTGATGTAATATAAAAAAAAATCCCATTGTTTCATTGGCATAAACACATAGTATTGCTGAATGAATGTATTGACAATCATGTAATCTTCGAATCACACAAAAGAAACCTGTTTTTATCTTGATAATATTCTCTAAACAGATGTGCAGAGCTCAAAAATTTGTATTTCAGATGGCGAAAGCAGAGGACAAACAATTAGTGCCATTAACCTGTATACAAATACTCCCTACTGAGATTTTCTTCTTTGAGAAAGAAGGTGCCATGCATACACAATGGAATCCCCATGAATGGGGTACACCATACAAGTATCTGGAGATGATTGATAAAAGTGTTGAAATGGAAGTCACCAGGCCCAAAGCCCCCCCCCCCCCCCAACCAGAAAGATTTTTACCACCATGGAAAATTTGACATTACTATTGCCTTAATGCATTAACATTTCTAACCACTCGAAAAAATATTCCTCCTACTCCCCAGGGACATATTTCATGCCCCTCCTACCTTGAATACCATGTCTGGCTACCAGTCTGGAAGTCACCCTACATTAAGTTGTATGACACCCCCCCCCCCCTCATACCATCTTCACATGTGTGGTTGCTTAGTTATCTTTCAATAAATGTTTCAAGGTTTGAAGTATGCTTCTGATCTAACATCCATACTACTGAGTCCAGTTTTTCTTTACTGTAGAGGTTTCTCCTTACTGCAGAGTGGTACCCTTTTTCTTCGTTTACCAATATTCATTCTAAGCAAACTTAAGAAAAGCATTTTTATGATGTATTGCAGATTCTCTCTTTCATCAATTGGAATATTATTGGAATATTATTTTCACACTCTTTCCAATATTACAATTTCTCCACATGATATAACAATAATACCCTTACTATACTGATTTACAGTGTAGTTCAAGTTGCATGTTATTTCAAAATAATTTCAGATAATTTTGAATACACAAAGATGAGTTGGTCATTTCCATTGATGAGAGCTACCACTATACCCAGAAGGAGATTAAGGGTAAACCCAGCTGGCCAGAATAAATTTCTGACTTTGTAAAAAATCATCAAAATGGTTTTCTTCTCTTTCAAAGAAATGGAATTAATTTGTTCATGATTCAAAAGTTTGGTTACTCCCACCTTCACCACCAAGTGGAACTTGAACATAATTAGAACTCTCTGTAAAACTTCATACTTTACAAAGGAGTTATCTCTTGAAATCATATTTTATGAATCCCGTCTTAGTTCATTTGCATCACTATGTTCAATATGCCACAAAGAGTGCTGGGACCGGTTAGAGAATTTTGAAAACGGTTAACCGCAAAGTATTTGCGAACGGTTAACGGTTACTCGCAATAACGGCAGAACGCCAAAAATTTCGCGGAACTAATTGTAGTGGGATCGCGTATGCAACATCACTCAGTATAAAGTAACAGATAGGAACGTTTCAAAAGGAAAAGTTTGGACATAGAAATGCTTTAAAACACTATCTTTACAAAAATTGAGCCTTGTGTATTGTTGCCTATTACAAAAGAATGGAAAGATCAACTCGAGACACGGTCAATACAAATTCTGTGTATATTCTCGTGTGTAGGTATGTCAATGGAAGTCCCCATTGAGTTTGTGTTATGAATTATGATCTTCATCAATGGTAACTAGTGCTGGGACCAGAACTGGCTAGTAAGCATTGCTAACCAGCCAATCACAACTCAAGACATGGTCAACACAAATTCTGTGTTTATTCTCGAGTGTAGTTACATCAATGGAAGTCCCCACTGAGTTTGTGTTATGATCCAGGCACTCCTCGTGTACATGTCTTGGTATCACTAATTCTCATAGTCTTGTCGTTGGTGTTTGCGACAGTTTATTTCTTTAAGACACCACAAATTTTAAGATCGGTGGCTCGTTGTAACAATTTGTTTCTTGTGCAGAATAACAAACAATCTGTTGATTAAGATGATCTTTGAGATGTCACATTTGTAAGATATCTGAGAGAGTGGATTGAAAGGCTTCTTTGCGTTTAACCGCATGATCAATTTTCGTAATCGTTTTTGCTCAATTGCAAACACCGTTCCCAGCACTAGCCACAAAACAGACATGGTAAAACTCGAGAAGGTTACAGAAACTTGTGTCACCCAACTTCCCAACAAAGTACACAAAACCCCACTTTTTCAACAGTATCTCTCCCTAACCAATTCCACTAGTAAGTCCCAACACCCCCCCCCCCCTTCTTAGCAAGCATACTGAACAAGCACATATTAACCTCCAAAACTCATAGGAAACCCCTTTGTATTGAAGACTGATTAAGTCTAGATATCTTATTGTAATTTCTCGGAGTAATATGTGCTATTACTGACAAAGCAACAGTACCAATAACAATTTATGATATCATTTTCTTATATGCATTAATCCTTGAAACGTAAAGCTTTAATAGCACTAGTTAAAATATAAAGCCTGCTACTGGCAATACTACTCCCCTACTCTTGCTTCTAATTTTCCAGAATATGATCCCTTCTTTAAAGAAACTGGAAATATTTCAAAGTATTTTCTTTTATTAAAAACTAAATTTCCTTCTACTAAGCCCACTCCTGAGCATCACACCCTTCACAAATACCTACTGTGCAAATATCTTGAATTCTACGACGCATGGTCACCCTATCAACTTTCTAACTTCCCTAACCCCCTCCCTCCCTTTTCCTTGTACCTGCACCCCTCATTCCCACCATTTCACCATACATGCATTCCCTTCCAAAACTCTGATAATTAGTAACTATACACCATAAGCATGCTGTATTAACTAGAATTAAATCTTTCCTATGAGAGATCATATTAATATATATCAACTTTTATGTCAGATTTTTCTAGATGGAAGGGAAATTTCAGACATGCATTTTTTAAGTACATCGTCAGCCCTGAATTTAATTCTAATCCTGAGACACAATGCAGTGCTTAATGTTTACCAACCATACTAATGATCACAGCCATGATTTCTACCATATCATGAATCAGTGAAAAAACATGATTTTTTGTGCTTTTCAAAAAAATTTTGACGAGTGAAAAGTTGAATTTAACCCTCAGAGACAATATTTGGGGGTAACTTCTACAAGTCTTTGTCACAGATGGAAAAACAAAAAATGTACTCGGGAGAAACTATCTGAACAGGGTACAAGTCCTTCCCAAATTCATGCAGCTGCAGAGTTGGTCTCAGCTGGGGCAATGCTGAATGACGTCACGAGATGTTCCGGTACAGCTGCTGCCATCTTTGTCCAAGGATGGTTGACACAGAATGGCCACTATTCAATCTATCCTCTCTTACACATCCCTAATCATATCTTCACTTTCCATACTGCTGCTCCCTGCCATTTTAAACGATGCAACCTCTCCTATCACCTGGCCCAGTATCACAGGGTACCACCTTTCTCCTTTGATGGAGGTAACCTTTAGAGCATCCACCACTCTCACCTTGGCATGTTGTAGCCAGCGCCCATTGGGCCAGCCATACCACTCATCCCTGGGACTGGCTGGGGACCAAAGCTCGGTTCCATGTATCCACCTGGCATGGCAGGTCCCATGCCCATACCTGGCATTCGGCTTGGTCCTATGTGTTGCATGGGCCCATATGGCATACCCTGTCTCGGACCTCCCATATAGGCTACTGGACTTGGTCCTCTTGGACCTCCAGGGTATTCTCCATGGTGGTGTGGGTACATCATGTCACTCTGCATCATTCTGGCACCCATTCCCATACCCTGCATTCTATGAGGACTGAACCCCTGAGTCAGTGATGGACTGCTGTTTGGTCCACTGGTGATCATCTCCATTGGGAACGGCATCTGGATCTGTTTCGGTCCTTGGGAAGGAGCTGGGGAGGCTTGATTGGGCGTCGGGTTGAGATGAGGGTTTCCTCCTTGTCCTTGAACTCCCCCTTGTGCATTTGCAGAACCTGGGGGAAAGTACTGCAGGGTTTTGGTTGGGCCTTTACCATCAGGGGGTAGGGGCGGGGAGAATCTTGTCTGCAAGAGAGACAGTGGACTAGTTGGTTGAGGCTGTCTCATTCCTGGCATCATCTGCCTGTTCATAGGGTGGTCCATTACTTGGTCCATATGTACACCATCTGCTATCATCCCTCCTCTCACCTGGGGCATACCACCTTCCACTATTCCACCAGATTCCATCATCGCTGCCTTAGGGTTTGGGAATCTGCTGGACATGTTTGCAGGTACATGGTTACCAACTTGTGTCATGTCCATATGTCCTGGCATACCATCCATGGGGTTAGGATGTCCTGGTCCCATTCCAGTTGGCATCAGATGACCTTGAGATTTAGCATTTGGCATAACCATGTCTGGGTTATTCATAGCTGCCATATGGGGTGACATCATACCTGCCGATGACGGTCTGCCAGGGGCAGACATCATTGGTCCTCCTGTGGGGGTTACCCCAGGTCCAGACATTCCATCATGTCCAATCATACCTTGAGGGTTGGTCATACGCATCCCAGGTGATGACATCATTGGTCCATTTGAGTTGATTGGTCCTCTGCCCTGCGATGCCATCATTCTAGCGGAGGGAGACATCATCTGGCTATCAGAGTTCATCATCGCAGACTGGGAATCCATCATACTGTTGGGAACCATCCCAGCTGAAGACGTC
The DNA here is from genome assembly GCA_009936505.3 of Holothuria glaberrima. Classification (NCBI taxonomy): domain Eukaryota; kingdom Metazoa; phylum Echinodermata; class Holothuroidea; order Aspidochirotida; family Holothuriidae; genus Holothuria; species Holothuria glaberrima. Next base: position 13,517 of record WURT03651618.1, read on the forward strand.
ATTCCAGCTTGTGATGACATCATTCCAGTTGGTGATGGCATAATACTAGACTGTGAGGGCATCATACTTGACTGTGAGGTCATCATGCCAGGCTGAGACTGCATCATATTTGACTGTGACATCATGTTGGCATGTGATGTCATCATGCTAGACTGTGATGTCATCATGTTGGACTGTGATGTCATATGTGGTGAGGAAATCATAGGCTGGGACTGTGACGTCATCATCCTCGACTGAGACGTTCTGGGTTGTGACATCATATTGGACTGGGATGTCATCATGTTTGACTGAGATGTCATCATGTTTGGCTGTGATGTCATCATGTTTGGTTGTGATGTTATCATATTTGGCTGTGCTGTCATCATATTTGGTTGTGATGTCATCATCCTATTTGACTGTGTCATCACAGACTGGCTATTATTCATCATCCCCTGTGACATCATGTTTGGCTCTGATGGCATCATGTTTCCTCCTCCCTGTGGACCCATAATCTCTTGGTTCATGGGACTCCTGCTTATTTGTGATGGGCCAAACTGTGGCATTCTGTTGGGTCCCTGTTGAGGTTCTTTGCTAATTGTTTTCTGGTAAAATGTTGTTGTGTACTGCTGAATGTCATCCCCCCTTGGTGGGAAGTTGGGAGCCTTGTCCCTGTTGAGCTGACTTGGGGGAAAGTTGACCAACTTTATATCACCACTCTTCCTGGTATCACCATTTGAGGGTGGATTATCAGTACTTTTGGTCATATTACTTTGTTCAATGTTTGGTTTGGGACTACATCTCTGTGTACCTGATGTCACCATGGCTTGTTTGGCTACACTGACTGCTGGTGTTGGTGTCCCTGGATTTGGCGTCCCTTGCCTGATGTTGCCAGGAGTTCCACCTTGCATACTCTGGTCTACCACAGGTGTTCCAGGCTGGTTTGGATGTGGAGAGTGGACTACCATACTGCCAGGAGTATGTACCATTGTATTATTCAAGGGTGTGTTATCACAGCTTTGGGCATTCATTGACATACCAGGACTATTGATACTGGAGGTCATAGCTGGTGCACTCATGGGTCCTCCTGACATTGTGTTCATATTACTGGCACTACCAGGGTTCATTCCAGAGTTCATACTGGCATTAGATGCCCCTGTTAGACTGGCGGGAGTTGGTGTTGATGCCCTGAATGGAGTACGGATTGGGCTGCTCTCTGGAGATAAGGAACCTTGCATTGGCATGGAACCCCCAGGACCCATCGGCATCTGAGCACTGGGCAGTGAATTAGACCTTGCTAATCTAGCTTGTGGTTGCGTAGTTGACATACCATGTGGTGACATCGGGCCAAAAGATCCTGGAGGAGCACCTCCCCCAGGAGAGAAAGAACCAGACATGCTTGCTCTCCTCTGTAGTAAACTTGCTGCACTATGGCTGGCATGGTATGGGGGAGGTGGTGGCATTGTCTGGCCCACTTCACCAGGTGGAAATGGCCCATGGCCCGGACCTGGACCAAACCTCATTGGTGGGCCTCTACCAGGAAAGTCCATCATATGACTCTGCTGCATCTTAGCTTGTTCCTCCATCATTTTCCGATGTTTCTCCACATAAAATTCCTGTTGGAGCTTGACCCAGGCTTTCTGTTCAGGTGTCATGGTGTCAAAATCTTGCGGTAAGGGAGGTGGCATGGCCTGCTGGGACATCATAAACCTCTGCTGCTCAGCCGGAGTCATCCCTCGCAAAGCCTCTGGTGGTGGGTGAGCGATGCGAGGGTGCATACCCCCACCCATCATTGGATGTGGACCGTTCGGACCCATCATCGCACTGGGTCCCATAGGCATCATCATTCCTCCTGAAGGCGACATCATACCAGGACCCATTTCTTGAGGTGGCATGGTACCATGTGGTGACATCATTCGCCCTGGTGAGGGGGATGCATTTTGGTGCTCCTCAGGAAACAACATCTTTTGCATTTCCTTCAGTGTCCTTAGCCTCTCTTCTCTATGTCTCATCTGTTCTGGGGTAAGGTTGTCCATGGGTTGTCCTGCAGGAAAGTTAGCCATATCATATGGAGCTCCTGACATTGGGACTGGAAACTGTTCATGAGGATTCTGAGAATTTGGGCTCATGAAAGATTTCTGGCCCATCATACCCTCTGGCCTTGGTGGCATCATTCCTGGGCCCTGTGGGCCCATACTTCCTGGTATGGCCTGGTCCCCAATAGCAAAGTCCTGCTGAGACCATGATGGTGCCATTGTACTCAACATTTGGCGTTTGTTACTTGGCGGATTTTCCCACAAGGCACTGGGATCTAAATTCTCCGTCTCTGTTGTAGATGGTCCCATACCAGCTTGAGCTGGCATACCAGGCCTCATTGGCATCTGAGGGCTCTGTGGTGGGTAGGGTCCATTAGCAGGCCCATAAGGTCCTCTTGGAAATGGTCCAAAGCTTGGTCCAGATGGTGGCATCCCTTGTTGCATGGCTAGGTTTGGCCCTACTGGAGGCATGGTAGGGTGAAGAGGTTGTGAGGACTGCGATCGTTTCCTCTTTCCCCCACTTTTCTTACCCCCTCCCCTTGTTGACTTAGTTGGAGCAGCACTCTCTGAAGCTGGTGGTGGCCTTGCAGGTGAAGGTTCAACACCAGCATTACTTTGTGGTGTTGTGGGGCCTGCCGATGACTTTGTTTGATCAGTGGCATTGACATCTTCCTTTGTACCATTGGTATTTGTAGTCGCAGATTGATTGTCTGTACTAGTGTTTGTTCCTTTCAGATTACTAGAATTATCTGCTAGGTCATTTTTCTGTGCAGCTGTTGGTTGGCTGCCATTGCTGGGATTACTAGGAGTACCATTCGGGTCTGTTCTTTCATTTGTTGGCTGAGGTGGTGTAGGGGTGTTCGTTGGTGGTTGATTCGTAGAGGATGGTGGATCCACCTTGATGTCCTGCAGGAGAAACAGAAAAATATTTAAAATGTTGAAAAAGATTGCTGAGGTGTCTAGAACTAGGATTACAAGATTCACATACAGCACTATAATGATAAGTCAGGATTTCTATACAATTTCTAAACTAAAAGCTTTAATACTTCCACAAATACTTCTATGATCAGCTCTTAAAGGTTGTGTGACATGCCACCAAAAAGAACTGTTTCACTTGTCAGTTAAAGAATTAAGTCCTCCTAGGAAAGATCTGTTGGAATTATTTCCATATCTTTTACCGTTCTCAAAATATACGTCTTCAAAGATTGATGGTACAGAAGAAACTCATTGCCTACGCAAATAATGATGTGGAATGCTGCACAGTGTTAAGATTTCTTTTGTTAACCCTATAATTCTCTCTTATTTACTGATCTGATAGTGTACAGTTTGTTGAGTGATATCAATGTTTCTGAAGGAAAGAATTTTAAATTTCATAATAAACCCCTCGGGGGATGACAATGCTACCAGTGTCCTTGAAATAAAGGTTGAAGAAACAAAGGCTAACATGAGCCATATTTGGTATGTCCATCTCATGATGTCACATATTTGCATATTTTATGCTCATGTTTATTCATGATACATGTGTGAAATAGAAATTAGCCTGTAAATGGTCAATATTTGATGGATTTTAATGGGAATTGTGGCTATTTTCTAGATTTTTAACACTTTTTACATCAAATATCCAACTATGTTATTTTCATGTCACACAACCTTTAAAACTGCATGTCTTGCAAATAAACGATGTTATAGGAGTTAACAGAGCTTATCCTACCCATTTGACAATGGACATCTGATGAACATACCTCCATATCTCTCTGCTCTAGTTCAACAACCCCCTAAAACAAGTGCCACCAATTTGACACACTGATTTCATACACAGTGTGCTAAGCAGGCTTGCTTCTATTGTGTTACATTTAACATCCCCTATTATTCCTTGCAATTGCTATGCTTACTAATCCAATTCCCATGCTAACTTACAATTATCCATTACAATGTTAACAGTTCCCACTGTCATGTCAACTATCCCCCCCCTTTATTTCCCATTGCCTCTTGGATCATCTGAATGCATTTATTTAAGGGGTGTACTTGTGATGGCCTTACCTGTTCTGGGTCCAGGAATTTCCTATTGGCTGACAAAGATTGATGGAATGTGATAATTGACTTGGCCTGGCCCGTATAAACTGCCTGGGCAGCTCGATTGGCCAGTAACGTTGAAAATACATGGCTTTGATGATGGCCCTGGTTGAGCCCTGGATAGTGCTGAGGGTACTGCATGGGCATATGAGGGTAAGGTTGGCCATCTGTCAAACACAACAAAAAGAAGATAACAAATTCAACTTGGGTGACTTCATTTGTTTAAAAGGGGCTCATTGAGTTGATATCACTTATTTTGTGATGAGTTTGAAGGAAATCATTGCATGACACTGTTTCTTATCAGCCTCATTACTCATCTGTCACATCCTATGGTTACCAAAAATGTGAGAAATGATTGTAGTTTTTGTGGACAGAGGTTGCACGTGAGTATACACCCAATGGTAAAAAGTGTCTTGTCACAAATTTGTAATCAATGATTTGAATCAATAACTACCCTATCATTGCCATTTCAGTTGTATGTTAGATGTGCAGAATATCTTAGACCATTTACCATCGAGATGTGAGTAAACAACAGGTGTGAGAGAATCATGAATTTTGTGAAACAACTCAATAAGCCCCTTTAAGGAGTAAATAAACAAATTTGACTTGAGTGACTTCATTTAAGGGGTAAACAAACAAATTTGACTTGAGTGGCTTCACTTGTTTAAGGGGTAAATAAACAAATTTGACTTGGGTGACTTCATTTAAGGGGTAAACAAACAAATTTGATTTGAGTGGCTTCATTTGTTTAAGGGGTAAATAAACAAATTTGACTTGAGTGACTTCATTTGTTTTAAGAAGTAGACAAACAAATTTGACTTGAGTGACTTCATTTGTTCAAGGGGTAGATGCAGTCGACCCAATCCTATTTTGAAATATCAGCTGGAATAATTCATCTCTCTTACTTTCCTTTTAAGTATCTCTCTAACTGCCCTCCAGAACACACACATTGCATGTTGAAGGTAAACCGAGACAGACAATGATCTTGCATGGATAAAGCACTTCAGTGATAAGAATACTGCCACACAATGAAATGAGATCATTAAAGGGCATAAACAGCTGCCTCAAATTTATATTGAAACAGGAACTAAATCTCATAAATTTCTTATTTCTTCTTCCAAGTATCTTTCATGATATTTCAGTACTTTAATATTGCATATTCAAGGTAAATCAAGGAGTTACTCCAGGTAAACTTTACAACTTAAAAGAAGGGTCTATGCTGAAATCAAGTTTTGATATATTAGAGGGGTACTTAATCTAAGCAATCTGGTGAAATTCCCGTTGAAATCCAACATGTGGTTCTCAAGATATCATCAGATCAAGTTGTCACATTTTCAACAGAAAGTGAACTTGAAGCAAGCACATATGATGTCATAGCCTCACATTAATGA
>WURT03651629.1:0-18991 GCA_009936505.3 Holothuria glaberrima
GGGATCAAATGGGAACGCTCTTGCGGTTAGACACAAACTTTTCCAGTTGACTGAGCTTGGGCGATCAGCATGGGGGGGGGGGGTTTCAAGTGGGAACACGGCCTAACACTTGGGAACTTTTGTCCTATAATTCTAAACTACTAAACCGGAAGCAACGCAAAGCTATACCGAAGCAGTAGGGCTAAGTACGAATTCAGAGAGCAGATGGTAACGTATGTAATATTGTATGCATAATTTTGGTATTTGATATCGGAGTCTCGTTGTGCGGACGAAATTTTTCGTGCAACTCATCGCTAAAAAATAGCAGTAGTGGTAGTGGTGGTGGTGGTGGCGGTGGCGGTGGCGGTGGCAGTAGCAGTAGCAGTAGCAGCAGTAGTAAAGAATAAAAAATATAATGAAAAATAAAAGCTAAAGAACGGAGAGCGGCTGCTCCGTGATGCGAAAGGTTAAGGAAACCCTTACGTCTGTACGTAGGCCGCTAGCAAAAAGACCGACACTAGAAATAGGCCAGGACTATGAGATTTTTTGAGCAAAGACCTAAAGCGTAGACTGATTTTTGGCTAGTTTAGAAGTTTTTTCAGAAACCATTCGGCAATCCGGATGACAGAACATCACAGAAAGTGAAAACAACACATGATAAAGTTCGAGTTATATCTATTGCATATAGATCGGCGGGCCGGATCCAGCCAGCCCTCCTGTTCAATATGGGTGGTGGATAAAGTCAGATAATTTTTTTTCTCAGTGAAAACAAATTGGGAATAACTAGTCTACAAATAGAGCATAACCCCATACCTGCATATTTGCCCACAAATTTTCCTAAGGTGACCAAGTCGACCATCCTGCTTGTCTGCGTAGCAGGCTGTACGGCATGTTTTACCGTATGAGGAGGAGTGAGCTGTAACGGAGCTAATATACGCCTTGTAATAGTTCCAAGGATGCCTGGAGGTTGGTAATCTGGTGGAAAACACTTATCAGTTTTCATTTCTGACCAAACGAGGTTGAATTTCAGCTGAAGGTGTCTTTATTACCTTTGTCAGTCATAGGTGGTTTGGGACGCTGAGAAGCTGAGTAAACAGAGTTCGCTCCGAGTAGTACCACCCTGCCCACCTCTGGTTTACCCCTCTGTGTTGGTGCAGGGAGTTGCTAGTGACAGCTCCCTGGTTGGTGTGTGCCTATGGTGACTTTGTACCCTATGTATGGGCTATGTGGTCTTACCTACTCTTGGACGCCAGCCTTGTTAAATGGGTAAAGGGAACTTTTGACATTCAACAAAAGAGGGAAAAGTGGAAGCGATCCAGTGGACATTACAAAACATCAAGATATGAAGAAGCGCGACAAGGAATTATAAAGAAACTTTGATCACTCTTTCCATTCACATAAACATTGCCTTATCAGATGGGAAGCACACCCACACCATGGAAGTCAATGCTTGAAGATACCGCGTGAAGCTATACACAACGTTATCGGAAAGGAATCCTTGAGCTAACCAGGGAGCTGTAACGGAGCGAATATACGCCTTGTAGTAGTTGCAAGGATACCTGGAGGTTGGTAATCGAGTGGAAAACACTTATCAGTTTTCATTTCTGACCAAAGGAGGTTGAATTTCACCTGAAGGTGTCTTTATCAACATGAAATCGTACTCTATTTCCAAGCGGCATTGATGTTATCTACCGAAGTTATTTTTATGGAGAAAGCTAGTAGGTTTGGAATATACAGAGCCACCAACTGAGGTGTTTATGGATAGGCTATACTACCCTACAGGACGAGCCCAGGGTTGAAAAGAATGACCTTCTGTAACCCGCAGCAACAGCACAGGACTTTTTTTGCTCCGGGGAGAGACCGCACGTCCTGCAGCGCAGGCTAACTCTCTAAAGAAACGACAAAGTTTCGCCACTCCAGATTCCAGAATACCATTACAGCATAAAATGCATATTACTATATAAAAATTCCGATATCAGTTTTACGGTCCGAATATATTACTAGACTTTCCTGCACGTATAGCTTTAATTAACCTTCGTAGCAGTTATGAACGCTCTTTTCACGTAACATTACGAGTGCGGCCAGTATAGGTGCAGGGGTAATACACGTCTGCCGTGCGGTCAGCAAGTGGAAGGACTTGCACGTGGTAATCGATAGAATCCCCGTGTGTGTTTTTGGTGCTTGTTTATACTCCTTGGCGTTCCACGTTTTAATTCAAGCATAGACCTACTTTGAAAGTCCCTTCACCCCTTATAGTGTGAATAGTTCATTATAAAAATATTTAAATACCCAAGGGATTTTTCACTTGAGCCTTGGTATCACGAAACAGCCCGTGTCTCTCGACGCAAGGCACAGTCGGTGGCAATGTTTAAACAAAGTCATGTTTTATTCTGTTTTCATCAATATCGTTTAATCAATCACACTTGAAAATGATGGAAGACCCTACCCCATATGGCATATTTTATTGAAACACCGCTAAGAGTGTGCACTTGAACTTGTGCCTAATTACAGTGGTGTGAATGGGAACAATGAGAGTCGGCTATATGTTTATTCTTTTGTAAAGAGCGGATTTACAGTGTGATCTATTACTTGTTGGCTTACAGTGGATATTAGTTGTTATAAAGGCAGCCAATGTCTCCATCAGGTGATGAATGGACTTGGTAAGGCATAAAGGCCTGTCCACATGATCATACGTTTGTCCATGCCACGTCGTCATGCAGATGTACTTAGCATGTATGACATTTTTTCACGGATTACCGCTTGGACTATGCATCACTGTGTACTATATGCGCAATGTTTATGGGCCAGATGATTTAGTCCCAAACTTCTCAGACTTTAAATGTCGTTATAATTGTTGATTTTTGCTGAATACCCCCAAATCGAATAATATGCAAGTTAAATCGATTCGTTCTCTAATGCCAGCAAGGGCGTAGGAAGCGGGGAGGGAGGGGGCTGGGGGCGACAGTCCAGTGAAAATTGTGGGGGTAGTATGCTTCAGCCCACTTTCCAAGGACGAAAACTGGAAAAACGAAAACTCTTCTGGAAAAAATGTCCAAAATTTGCAGTAATTTACCTTAAAATTTGTCCAAAATGATGCACCAAATTGCATCAAAGGTCCCTCAAATATCCAAAAATTTTCCGAAGACCCCTCCCCCCGGACGACAATCCGAATCAAGGTACACTAACAGTCTCAAACAACTTCCTACGCCTATGAATACCAGGACCATACATTATGAGTAAATAGTAGGTATAGACTATTAGGGAGTTCACGGTTACGTCACTGGTTGGCAATGGTTGGCATAGAGCATGCGCAAAAACAAATGCGTGTATGTTCGGTGTTGCGCGTGTAAACGCTTGTGCGATTGCACGCAGAATGTAGACGAATTGGAATCTACTTTGCATTGTGACGACAGTGTAAGTGCGCCCTATTAACTCTTTTACCGACACGCAGTGACGTCTTTGTTTGTAAACCTGAATGAGACTATTGTAAGAACAGGAAATCGCCCGCGACCATGCCGACAGCTTTCCTCAAATTAAGATGAGCGTGAAAGAACTTTTATTCCGTTACGAAATTTTATTGAAGAGGAATTGATTCGAAATTAATAATTTGAAAAAAAAAACCTCGAAAACTGGAGATAAACCTGCCAGATGAGCTGGCACCGTAGTTATCAACAGATCAAACCCTATCTCTGAAGAGAGTGACTTTTAAGGTCCAGTTTCGTTCAGGGGTTCCGATACTACTGAAATGTAAACACCGCCCTCACAAAAGCTATACTCTGGCGCTTGCGCTATGTGAATACAAGAATTTCAAGGTTGTGCATATCTCTAGTGAGTTTAGTCTGAGGAGGAGACGCGCACCCATGTATTTGACAGAAACTGCGAGTAACTGAGGACATAATCGACTTCGGTTTGGTGAGGGGCGGCATTTCCCGAAATACCATTTCCCAATTTTTCTCTCAACAGTGTTAAGCCTCACGAAGACAAATTCGCGCGTTTATCTTTGCGACTATTGCGTTTTTAACGCAAAATAGTCGCAAAAATAAACGTGCGAATCTGTCTCCGTGGGTAAAGTTACAATCTCACGCAGACAAATTCGCACATTTATTTTTGCGACTAATGCATTTTGAAAAACGTAATAGTCGCAAAAATAAACGTGCAAATTAAGTGAGCATGTCTCACGTGAAGACTGGAAGGCGAAAACTACGCCAAACAGTCGCAAAATATTAGCACTAACTTCGTACTAAGTTATGGCACTAATGTCGTGAAAAACAAGGACCCATCGGGCCGAGGAAAAATTCTCAAAAAAACGTGCGACGATAGTGCTACATTAATGAGACTGTACTGCTAACACTTCGCTTCCTTTTGTCGTTTAACTTCTGCAAAATAGTCGCAGAAAATTTTGAACATGTTCAAAATTGCTTGCGATGCTTTGCGATACCTGCGAATTCAGACGACAGTTTTGCTACTGTTTTACTAATATTTGACGAATTTGCGAATTTTAGTCGCAAACCGTACGCAAGTGGAATTTGTCTTCGTGATATAGTAGCTTTAGCTGACGCGGGTACTCCCTGCAGGTTTTGTACATTCAAATTGCAGATGTTTTTCACTATAGAAGAGATAATTTAGATACGAACTGACGGGTTTTTCAGATGATTCAGTCCAGTGAGTCGGCCTGTGGGATGTTCAGGAATTTTGATCAGCTCAGCTGAATCTACCGAGCTAAAAAAAAATGAATAAAATAAAACAGTCGTAAGAAAGTGAAAGGGGAAAATATTTGTAAAACAGGAAACTTTTACAAATTAATGAGAATGAAGCAAAACGTGAAATTGTGTTTCAATTTCAAATTGTGATATTTTTCGGCGCGCTCAGCTCGTCACTCATCTCATGTCTCGGTAGGACGTCTTGAGTGGAATATTGCTTTAAGATCCATGCAATCTTTAATGTTTAGCCCCCTCCAACATCCTCCTCTCACCCAACAAAAGCTTGTCATGTCCAGAGTTTTGTTTATTACCTTAACCTTCCCGGTCTTCCTCCCCAGGACCCCGCCGGAGAGTTCCCCTGGACATCACTAGGGACTAAATGCACATGCATTCAGTCACCCGCAATTGGCCGCTTTACGCTCCCCAGGCGCTGTTTGGCTCCGTTAAAATGTCAACCTACACTTTCCCATTTCAAAATTTTGCCTGTCATGGTCATTGATCTTGTGTGAGGAGGATGAATCTCCTCACTTTTCGGAGAAGTAGCATCTTCAATACCACTGATTTTAAAAAATATAAGCGAAAACTGTGACGCTAATGCATAATACCGAGCTACAGCCAACTGCACACACAGACACTTCAAACTTTGCCCTATAAAGGCAGTGATTTTAAGAACTTGTTTGTGCAAGCAATTTGCTTGAGATTTTGACCGATCTGAATACAAAATGAAGTCGTCAGGAGGTCCTGGGCCTCGCGCCTTCTAAAACCGAAAACCGATTTGCTTTAAATATACGACTCGCTAATTAGTAGGTTTATGTTTTGAATAAAGAGCCCGCCTTAATTGAACGTTTATCGCCATCTTTTCGGCTGTTTGCCAAAGTACAGAGCATAGTTAGCTTACAATAGGATTTAAAGGGATTGAATGCTGTTATTTATAGGTAATAACCTAAACTATTGGGCAATCGGCAAACAACTAAGTTGCATTTGCTGTACGTGTCACCAGTAAGTGGCTTTAAGGCATTTACTAAGATTGAAATAATGGGAGATTGTTGATCTGCGTAGCTGACCGCACGGCACCACTTCAGGTATATGCGGTCTTTGTAGATCTTTCGTTTGTACTGAGGCTGACTGGAGGATGTAAACAAACTCAAGAAAAAGTTGCGGAGAGGAAATAAGTTCTTTAATGTCGTCCTCCAATTTGGTGTAAGCAACCCTCAGAATTAACACTTCAACATCGACTCCTTGTCCGTCAAGGACCGTACGGGTTGGTGATGGGGGTTGCACCCCCTAAATATTTCAGTTTGAAGCTTTTTGACCCCATAGGGCCCAGAAGGGACTAGGGCGATAAAACCAACCTCCCCGACCTTCCGACCTCTACATCATGAGTCTGTCATGCATGGCTCCATTCTAGAGTGGCTGAAGAGAACGGATACAACACATGGTCTTGCCGCGTTCCCAAAGAATGCTATCATATTTAGTCCTGGGCCCGTACTTTAGTTGCAATTAAGAGTGGAGAGATCCTATGATACACGAAAAATTCTCCAAAAAGACTCTGAATGGTCTAGTCTATTCCTACAGGGGGTCCTTTACCTCTCCCTCCCTCTTTCTTGACACACCTGAATTTTTTTCTTGCTCCTCTTTATCTCCTTCTTCCTGTCGAAGTTTTTATAACTCGCTGGACCATGACAATCCCCAGCACTAAGCGCCAGCACCAAGCTATTCTTAGTCCCACTTGACAGAAGTGAATCTATCGATTTGTAGAGCGCTTCTTTGAAAGGTGTCTATTGTAGGAGATTTTCCCTTATTTGCTCTATTCTTACCCCATTATCGTTTTCTTGTCATGAATGATGAAGACTCCACACACTATTGTGCTAACTCGTCCCTCTACTGAATACCTACTGATCTGGCATTCTACTGGTCTCATTCCAAGATATGGCCCCAGGGAGTAGGCTTAGTTTTGTTATGGCTAGCATTTTTTCACACTCCTGCTTTGCACGCGCTGCAAATGGCTGGCTGGTTCTGTATTTTACGTTGTGCGTGATAATGCATGTCCTTAGAAAGGAGTTAATCAGCGCGACCCACATCATTCATATCAATCAGAGACGGAGATGTTCCGTCAATGAGTGACTCCATCTACAGCCAATTCTTCTGTCATCCCGATTCCGTCTTTTGCACGAAATATCATACTCTTCCGAAATAGTCGTATGTTTAGTAGTTGCTTCGCTTTTTCGCTTCGAACCGTTACCAATCTCTGTGTTCCCCCTGATGAATGTTGAGGTAATACAAACCTTGTGGGCGAAAAGAACTCGGAAGGAGTAAAACGAAAATGAATTCTTGGCGGGTATCCGCGCAGTGGTTGATCTACTCTGCTGTCACTAACCTCATTGTTGATATAACCCCGCCATTTGATCTCTTCTGAGGGAACTAGATTCTCGTCTATCTGGACAGCTTTGTATAATACTACTATACACTGCAATCAGTACTCCTCTGACGCCATTTGAGAACAAATCATGTTTTCTTAGCTTTTGGGTCGTTGATGCTTGCAGGCGTTTCTTCTACAGTATATTTAGTACATTATGCTAGTGGTACCGTCCATGGCAGTTTGAGTAGTAGTTTCTATTTTCTAGAGATAACTCACGAATTGGTGAGCTGTTCGATATTTGAAGAGATGTCGACAATATAAATGATCAACATGAAGGCATGTTCAATTGGATATCGCCGTCAAACTCAAAGGTGAAAACGAGAAGTGACCTCCACTAGGCTCAACCAACCCGCTTCTTCAACCAAATAGTCGTCAGCGTATCCGACCAGGGAACAATTGAACCTACACTTGTTCAGTCTCTGTCCGTCAAGAATTGAACCTGTCGACTTGTATAGGTAATAAATTTGAGTTTTATAATTATGGCGTACGTCAATAAAAGGGAAGTTCCTGGCGACCATAGATCAACTTATTTCGTAGGTACAAATACAGTTCAAGGAAGTAATTATATCATTGTTGGTTGTCGAAGAGAGTTAAAAATTAACATCTACCAAATTATGATATTGACATAATGTCATTTTCCCAAACAGAGCTTCCATGTGTGGGGTATTAATACTCCAGGCGCGTAGCCAGGATTTTGTTATTGGAGGGGTTCTGTTGGAGTGCGGCATAGAGGAGGGATCTGAGGGGAGGGGGTCCCCTCTCAGTTGGAGAAAAACGGCTTTTTAGGTCTTCAGATGCAATATGGTACAATGTTTGTGCATCAAATGTAATAAAGTTTATAGTGATCATGTGTTTTTTGCCATTATTTTTTTCAAACTTGGGTCATGGGGGGTTAACCCCTAGACCCCTCCCCTCATCTCCTCGCCTGAATTACTCCGTGCAGTTTTGTCCTTAATTAAATATTTTGTAAAAAAATGGTTGCTAATCGACAAGCAACTCCCTGGCTGTTCCAACATACAACATGTTATAAGTGAGGAAGATGTGGCTGTGTTAATGTCACAAGTTGAATTTGTACAGGCATAAGTCCTAGCCGCACCCCCACCCCACCCCACACCAACCCCATTGCAATTAATGTTTGATATAGCACGGTACTCTTAAATTATTCAAAGTCACCTTTTGTGATATTTGACATCATTTTGACTCATCGTTCAAAGTGGCTAAGGTAACTAGTCAGTTTGACTCAGAGTAGTCAAAATTGACTACGGTACGTAATTAATCATTTTGACCAGTATATTATTGCTCGAAATGACTTATTACTTTTTTAAGTTTATGGTTACAGTATTTTTGCTAATGAATTTTAAACTTCATGAAATTAACTTCTGAGTTTTGTTCAATAGGCCTATAGGCTTTATACAAAGGTGTGATAACTTAAAAATATGGAGGTAATTTGTTGCAACGACCACTTGAAGTTCAGTCAACTGAGTTTCTAATAACGACGAAATGTATATATTCATAGAAACTCTGTCGACTAAACATCAAAAGGTCCATGCAGCAAGTTGCTAAGCTTTTCCAACATATTGGGTTAAACCGAGTGTTGCAGCGACAACATGTATATATTCTGAAACATCAGGAAGACATACCAAGGTTTTGGGAAATAGCTCGTGAAGATTTTTTAAGATAAAGCTTGTATTTCAAATTAATGCCGCTTCTTAAATATTTCACCCCACCCAAAACACCGCACTGCACCCCGCACTCATACCCCACACACCCCACCTCGCACACCTCACCCCCAAAACCCCAAACCCCACCCCACCCACACACCCCACAAATCAATAATTAGATTTGTCCCGGAATTTGTGTTAATATGGGACAGACCTGTTTTGGGAAACATTCACCCAGTATATTGAGAGATATGATACATTTGTAGCAATAATAAAAAGCTATTTCTTAGTATTCATTTGTAGTTACTTGAGAACATAACAAGAGAACCTATGTTACTTCTTGTTTTTACCTTTTAAAGCGTTGAGGAATCGAGTATGGGGTACATTGTCACAAAAGAAAGCGAATGGGGACGAAATCAAAGCAGTGACAATTTTGCAATAGCCCCCAGCCATCAAAAGTGGGGCGGGAGTCTCCAGACTTGTGCTCTTCCTGCCCATCCGAATCGGCAAAAGTGGGTGACATTCTTTTTCCTTCTCGATGGAAGTTGAACCCACGCTGCTGCACCTATGGATACCCTATGGTATACATTAAATTCTTGGAACTAAGGCTCATACACGAAAGAGACCCATTGCGTAATTTTAAAGACTTGTTACGTCAATATTTACAACTAATTCCTTGATAATTTCAACTTGGTTCTGCTCTGAAATTTTTCTTATGCAGAGAAAACGAGTTTTTCAAACTTTCCTGGTTTCAGCTATGGAAGATTGCCGCTCTGAATTTTCAATCAACGGCATTGGCGTAGTCACTAGCGTGCACATCATAATAGAAAAATATAAGAAAATTTGAAAAATTGTTTTTTTGAAGGAAAATTTGGCGTCTTTATCGAGAATATGTCCTTCCTACATGCGTAGGAAGCTTTTCAAGACTGGGAGGGGGTGAACCTTGTTTCGGATCGCCGTCCTGGGGGGGATCTAATGGGAGGGGGCCCTCCCCTTTGGAAAAGATTTTGATATTTGAGGGTCCTTAGATGCAATTTGGTGCATCATTTTTGGACAAATTTTAAGGTAAATTACTGCAAATTTTAGACATTCCTTGGCCCTTTGGAAAAATTTTTGATATTTGTGGGTCCTTAGATACAATTTGGTGCATCATTTTGGACAAATTTTAAGGTAAATTACTGCACTTTTTGACATTCCTAAGCGCTTTGGAAAATTTTTTGATATTTGGGGGCCCTTAGATGCAATTCGGTGCATCACTTTTGGACAAATTTTAAGGTAAATTACCGCAAATTTTTGACATTTCTTACAGAAGAGACAAATAAGAGGTTTTCGTGCTTGGAAGGTGGGGGCTGAAGTATACTTTCGCCCCCACAAATTTTGCTGGGGGCCCGCTGGCGCCCCCATCCCCCGCTTTCTACGCCCTTGCATTCCTATGAGCAAAATGAAGCAGATCGTCGGGGTGACTGAAGGTCATTCGGATAACGTGCGGTATTTTATCCTACGGATTAAGGCTCCCCGACGAAACTGAAAAAAAATTCCACGACGGGGGGAGCCTTCCCCGACGGGGGGAATGGCTCTGCCCCCTCACCCGGTGGCACCACCCTTGTAGTTGATGTTAATTCTTATAAACCTATAGGCTCTATTGGCCATTATGTTAACTGACGGGTAGGTTACATAATGACCTGCTCTAGTGTTCAAGTGTAGATTACTTGCTGTAGACCCTGTACGGAGAACAATCTACGTAAAATGGGATATGGAGTCGCAACTCAACCCCCTGGTCACATTAAGGTGGGGGAAAAGCAAAAGCAGTCCGTGCTTACCACAACAGGCTTTCGGGGCACTGGGTGTAAGGAGATTTTCAAAAGAAGTTTCGTCATCACCAAAGATCTTTTAGTCCAAGGCCTGTTAATGCGTTTGAGCTAAGAGACTTTGCAATTTAATGACGTCACTGTCGATCATCAGAGGTCTATACCTTTAATGATGACTTTTTTTGAGGGTAAACACTGTATAAGACGCATCTGAATTTCATCGTGCGGACTGAGGATTGCCGGCGAAATTGGGAAAATTGACCAAAGGGGATGTGGGACAGCGCGGCCCGACGGGGGGGGGGGGGTTCGGGCGGGCTCCGCTCCTATCCTGCTGGCGCCAAGGTTCCCCGCCACCAATGCGTTCCCACATTATTTTTTGTGAAGGCATTTAACTTATCTTTGGATCAAGCCTTGCGCCGCGTACCCTAGTTCCTACTGCACCAAGTGATTTTGGTTTTTTTAATTGATGAAGTCTTACATTTTCTTGTTCAAATTTTGTGGAACGAGCTTAGAGTCAAGGAAGTCTCAGCCTGTCCACGAATTTCACCTAATTACAAAAACAGTCTGCAGTGGTCACTTTCAAAGTTTCAAGTAACGATGAAAGATCGCTTTGGCGGCCTCAAAATGTGTCGGGAGTCAACAAGAAAAATGCCTGGTAGAAAGAAAATATCCATAAATTATCGTGATCACACAGCTCGAGGAGTTTACGGATTCGTACGAAGCGGGAGGCCTTGACAGCACAAAGCTCACCGCGCGGCCAAGTTCGCAACCTGAATACCGTAAATCAAATGTTGAGCTTTCAGGCAAGAGTTCAAGCTTTCAAAATCTGAAAGTCAAACAAACCCCAAATCATAAGCAATTGGGGAAGGAAAAGGTGTCTTTCATGTTAGCATTTAGAGTTAAAAACAAACCCCCATCCCGATAAAATCAAAATTGTCTATTACCGTCCGTTGTGCTGCATCGTGCAGGTGTTGACATTATGTGTCCTTTGATGGCATTGTGGGTCAAGTTATAATTTGGTGCAATGATCCATCTACCATTTGTCTTTAAATATTAACTTAGATAATTTAGCGGTGAACTGTAATGGGAGAACAAGAAAGCTCGACTTTGTCATTCTTATCTCTAGCGAACTAAGAAGTACGTGGACTTTATCAACAAAACTGAAGAGTGTTTGTGTTACGTGTAGAAGACAAAATAGCAATTGATCAAACCACGTTTGCGCAGGCAGCGTATCATTGCACTGTGTATTATTGTAAAAGTACGGCTCATCAACAAAGTGCAGTGTTAGCAGCTCTGTTGATGACTTCAAAGCTGTTCGCTGTGACGGTAGGCCTGCAGGAAAGTGACTCTATTTCGTTATTTGTGCATGGCTTTGATAATTTGAAATAGTATTACAATTTCGTGTCGCTTAAATGACCGTTCAACGTTTACATGGAATAATTTTGTCTGGTAATTCAGTTGCAAACGTCGGTACATGAAAACTGCTAACTTGTTTCTTATTCGGTGGTGTTCGGTTACCACTTTGCTGATTCAATTGAGCTATTGTGTAACTGTACGTGCATGTGGAGATATGATCGAGAGTAAGTCAGCGATATGAAATCTTACACCAAACTCCAAATAGTAAATTGAGAGGGTCGAGTTGCAACTAACTCCGTATTCATTTCCAGTGGGTTCTTCTTACAAAGGTCTTCATGTTTCAAGTGAGCTAATCTTCAGACTTGTGCGTTTTGGGGTGTAATACTGATTTTCATACTTATATGAAGTCACAAAAGGACCAGGCTGCATGATAATTCGTCAGAATAATGATTTAGCCTATGTCTGCCATTACTGAGTGCTTGCCTGTGATATGCGTGCTGAGATCTTTAGGCCTATAACGTCGTAACCTTACCACATAGCTTGTTACTTAGGCCCCGGGTAGCAGTAGTACAGTTATCGCGTGACAAAACTCACAAATAGGCCTAGCTAGGTTGTAAATAATTTGTATTGTGTTTGGATGATTGGTGCATTGCTTGGTCTTGAAAGGCAGGGGTAGGAACTAGCCAGATCATTAGGCCTACTGTAGGTATTGATTTTAACACTGGTAAACAATCCAGGAACAGAGCTCAACTTTGCAAACCCGTATAGGCCTATAGTCCATGAAGAAGTGCTCAAAAGGTGTGGTGCACACGCTTTTCCAAGATGTTCTGCTTCCCCGACCATTTTTAATGATCTCGGTCAAATCTAACCACTTTTCCAAATGCTGGGTGCATGGGGCAGAAGTTGAAAGAACCTTGCTTGTTGTAGCACACTGACTGTTGGACAGCCCCACCAACCAAAGACATGAGGCAGTTAGATGACTTCTGAAGTTTCTCATCTTTTAAATTGCCAAATTTAAACCCCATTGATGTGGGGACCAGAAATATGAGGTTTGCACTCTAATACTATGATGGAGGCACAGAGGGTTATGACCAGTCAGGGTTAGGGTTATAGGGTTTTAGCCAATCAGAGTTAGGCTCTTAATATACAACATGCATATGCATGTTTCAAAGCGATCAAATGCTCCCATATGAAAGCGTCCAAATTTTCCTAACTTACTGTGCCTCTGTCATCCCCGTAATAATCAAACCAACTCTGTATATTCTGGATAAAACTGTCTTATTGCACTTTTGGAAGATTGAATAACCCCCTCTAAAGTTAAAAACATTTGTTGTATCCCAGTGCCACTTCTTGTTGATCCCACTACCTTCCACATTCTTAGTCCACTGTTTTAAGAAGATGGATCTTTCCTTATCACAGAGATTAAGAGTTTGAAATACCCTTAAAAAAGTCAAATTTTGGACTGTTAGGCCTATAGAGTTTGAAAAATAAATCCATACATGGTCAAACTGTTTTCTTCACTGAATGTGTGTGTGTGCAGCTAACATATATAAAAATGATATGTAAAGTATGTTTATTCACCCAATACAAAAGTTAGATTGTGCAGAAATATGTTTACACCATGTCAACTGCCTTGTCTGGTGTGCACATATTTTATACACCTTGTTTGTCATTATATTTAATGGACACCCTCTTTGACCACATTCTTGAGGAATCTCGGATATTTCACAGACAGCTTTCTTCAACATCAACCATAGCCCTTACTCTTCCAGCCTTCATCAACAGAGGATGTGTTCCCCCTGACTGGATGTTGTGCTGCAGTACACTTTCTGCTCCATTTTCATGGATGTTTCCAATTATTTTGGCCTTTAATAGTGGACTTAAAAAAAGTTCAGGAAAATTCTACATAATCATGAAATCCTGATAAAGTACTGTAATGAAATTTGGGAGAGAGCCCTGACAAATGAAGAGAAGTTAGGGAGGGTGTTACAATTGTCACAGCATGACAGGAGGTACAAAAAATGGAGGGAGATTAAACTCTTGCATCAATGATCGTACAACTTTCTATTATATGTAGGTTAACGGTACTGTTAAGGGTAGTGAGAATAGGCTGATCTCTGTTCTCTGTGACATCCTAGCAAATGAACATGTCCATAAATCTTGACATCTTGCATATATATTAATTGCCTTGAAACATAATTTATGCAAGAGATGTTCTTCTGTGAATCAAGAAACTTAAAATATTTTGTTCATCAAGCAAATGTTTGAAGAGTTCATGAAAATTTTGGTTTGACTCAGAAAGTAATTTCCTTCTTAGATGATTGTAAACTTTGTAAACTGAAGAGGAACCCCATGAGATAAAGGTGTTCTGGAGAAACGGCTAGAAACAAAGGGTGCCTTAACAAGAGATGGGCTGATTATCAGTATATAATATGAGTATAGTGACCAGCTGCCAATCGATGGTACCCAGTTTTGTCTGGAGTGTCGGTGAAGTTTACCGTTATTGCCGATACTACCTACCCGATATTTCTTGTCCCATACTTTATGCAAATGTTATTTTAAATAATATGATTGGCTGATATTGAGTTCTATTGAAATATCGGAACTGGTAATATCAGCTGCTGGCAGTAATAGGTACAACAATTTTAAACCTTAACCAATCACTGACGGATCCTGGGCCTTTGGTCGAGACCAAACTGGTGGTACGGTGATATGGGGGAGGGGTCTAAGCAGAGGGGAGTTCCCCCTCCCCTTTGGAAAAATTTTCTATAACTGGCTGCTTCAGATGCAATTTGGTGCAACAAAAGTGTAATTTTGTGAAGTACTGTAAATGTTCTTCTAAAAATTTTGTTTTCCTATGTATAATTCTCAACAACAAAATCAAGTATTTATACAACCAAGGAGGTTCTAGAACGTCCTGGATACAACAAAGTTAGGATGATCTTTATCTAAGAAATTTTAATTCTCATAGGTTGTGGAATTTCATTTTCCCTAACAACTTGCCTGAGTTGCAAAATGATGCTACTGTAAAATCCCACTCCCCATATGTGAAAGGAGTCTGTTTCACAAATTATAGTATGACATTTTAGGAATTTCCAAGTAGTAAATCATGTTCAATTAGGCAGATGTATTGCAGGTTGTACCTTAATTATTCAGCAAATTTTTGGGAACAATTTTTGATTCCCCCCCCCCTGCAGTCCCCTCCCTCCTCCCTTGTAACCAATAATTTCCAAACCATTGGTTTCGTATCCTCAAGTTAAAGTTCCGGTTCACATTACTACTGTAATTGTAATGGAGAAGATATAAATGAGCCATAAAAATGCTCTGTGCTATGTATAGTATGATATATTACCCTAATAAGAAGATTACTTAACCACTGCATACCCATTATCAGCATTTTAACTTCATATCCTGTCAGACCATTTTATCATCTTGCTACATCAATAAAAACAGCTTACATCAAGTGACTGTGCCTACAGTATGGTTCCATGCATTGTTTGAAGTCGATTGAGCACTTATATTTTGTGGATAATACAGTGTAGGGAAGGGGTTCCTTTCACAGGGAATGGCTAATTTATCATTTAGCACTATTGGATCTAAGATGGACTACAGTATGGCAATCTTGAAAGGCAACCTCTTGAAAAACAGTTTAGATGGTCCAAGCCTCTGCTGATTTCCATTCTGTAATAATCCAGTCTTCCTCCATTTGGAACACTCATTTCTTGGCTCTAGCATATTATTATCATGCATACAAGTACATTTCAAGCTAAACTGGTACCATAAGTAATTACAGGGAAGGTATTAACTGTTTTGATGTAACACTTTTGGCCTTAATTTAAGTATGATCATTTACTTTTAATACACCTTTATGATGAACAGTTTTGCCATCGTACAACTGTAAAGGTGCTCACACATGCAGTAATAGCCACATTGGGCATATACAATTTATAGAAATTGACATACCACCATTGCTACAACCAGGAGAGAATGTTTGCATCTGCTTGGCTGTGTGTTCTGGGTGTGGCACAGCTAATGGCTTTTTTTTTTTTTTTTCCACCAATGGGTGATTTGATAATTATTTCCTGATTAGATGGGACATGCCCATTGGCACATAGGCCTAGCACGCATGCAGAAACTAAACAGAAAGTTCATGCTGGCCTCCTTAAATCAAAGCTGAAGTAGATTTTTTTTTAACAGTTTTACTTCTTGTCCTTGCTGTTCATCTCTCACAAATTTCTTTGATTTTAAGAAAGCCGGGTTCATCCCTTTCCTGACTACCCCCTCCAGACCCAGCCTTTTTGAGCAGGCTGAATGCAGTACTTATTGTTACTGATATTCAAAGGGTAATGAAGTATACATTACTTTATGTTACGTGTTACTTCATGAAGCCAAAACAAAGAACTCTGTTATAAACAAAAGAGCTGGTGATACACTTTTGTTATCTGTCAATGGCTTTGTGTCAGGAATATTCCCAAAAAGGACTTATTTAGGGATTCCCTACCTAAAGTATGTCCACACCATTGATCATGAGTGACTTCTTTTCAACCCTCACCCACCTCCCCCTGGTTGGTAAAAGTGACTAGGTATTGCTTTCTGTTTTGGAAAAACTAAAAAGAACCTAAAATGTGCACAAATCACCCTGATAAAATATTGTATTACATTGGAGTTCAATCAATCCCATATCTTTATCTCTTTGAGAAGGAAAATTTAGTTACTTAAAGTATATCTTTCTCTTTTCTATATCTGCTAGGTTGCAAGGCTGGTTACCAGCCAGCATTGAAGGTATGGAACTCTCCGTCTTGTCTCTGGTCATCCTGCTTGGTGCTTTACAGCTGACTTTTGGGGAAGTTCGAGGTAAGTGACAACATGAAGAGTGAATCCACTCTGTTATAGGTGGGCTTGCACATTAAAGGGTTTACCTTTTGGTGCAAGTTGTGAGCATTAAAGAGCTGTTGTGGTTTTTACGAGTATATTACATTGTGAATTACCAGAGTAGCATGAATTACAGAATTAAATCAGATCTAACTCATGTGGGCACACAGGAATTCCATAGCTCTAGTTATATTGAATTTTGCCACTAAGCATCTTACTACTGTGGTTATTACAAGCCATTAGAAAGCTCATATGAGCCTAATATGCATGTTTACAAGTTCATACTTGGAGTTAAGAAATTGTTGTGATTCTCTTGGACATTTTCCAACTATCTGTGATCAGACAGTTTGCAAGTTATGACCTTCAGCTGCTATAAATGTTAATTGTAAATCCCACACTGACAAAAGTCTCCTTAGCAGAATATGGCCTTGTGCAATCAAACTAACCTGCAGGTCTTTCTCTGGCCCATTAAAGTCAAAACCCATAATTTTCTGATTTTTAACTTTTAACTTGGGACCAGTCTGTTATAATTTTATGTGCTCACATGTCAGCTGCTCAGTGTTTAGAGTATTGTAGTCTTTATGCATAAAGTGGTTGTTGTACCATTCTTTCATACAGTGGCCATACTAATCTATTTCACTCCTTCTTACTTTCCCTATAACTACTATTGGACAGTGCATCTACTGCATAATGATCACTGGCAATGAAATTCTCCAGGTAGATGGCGCTATACTACATCCTTGAGCTGGCTATTACTAATTAGTCTCAGAACCGTATTTATTTAGCAGTATGTCAAATATCAACTTAAAAGCAATGTATCAGTCGATAAATGACTATTGGTCTATACATACTAGTGTTGTACTTTGACCACCTCTTTTAAAACTTCTCCAAGACTCCACAGCAGGGGCTGAGATTTCTTTTCAAGAGTGGGGGGTTTTGACGATCATTCAAAAAATTTACTGTGTGAAAAACACAAAGTCAATGGGGGAGTTCTTTGAAAGTTGGGGGGGGTTGGAACCTCCCCAATCCCCCGTTTCTCCACCCCTACTCCACAGATTCATTTTGACTTTGTACTGTATTAATGTGATACTTACAATCTACATGCATCTACAGTATAAATATTCCTGTACTGTATTAATATGATACTTATAATCTACATGCATCTACAGTATAAATATTCCTGTCTATAATTATTGTACCTGAAATTTTTGATTTCGATAATTTCTGCAGCCTGTTCAGTAGCATGACCATACTTCATTTTCAAATCTAAAAGTACATTAATTACTAGGTGATGGCTGTCTGCATATTGTACAGCTATGGAACCACTGCTACTGTAGACACTTGAAATTTATATAGTGTAATGATGTATGAATATTGCAAGGAATGACCTCCAAATTTTAATGGAGGGATTTGTTACTGTTGACATTGTGGCTGTTCAATGTATGCACACTATTCATTCACTAAATTTGAAAGCTTTGTTAAACTTTATTTTTGCAGCTTTGTTCCGCACTGAATAAAAATTTGGGGAAATGTAGGACTTTTTGGAAGTGGTCACTGTACTATTTGGTGATAGTCGAGGCTGTTTAATATAAACATACACATCTGTTGTGTGCTGTAAAATTCACTTTCAAAGCAGATATTTTTAAACGAGAGAAAAGTTCTTTTTAATTTGTTGCTCTGTAATTTCATTACTAGTGTCCATGAAAAATTGGGAGGGAGGGAAATTTGGAGAAAATGGAAGGAACTTGTTAAAATGGTTGTGCAAATTTTTTAATTTTTGGTTTATATGAAGATGGGAATGGAACAAGTTCAAGACTGATTAAAAATTTGGGATTTTCATCAATAAAAGGAAGACATTTTAAACAGAAATTTTTAAGGAGCATAATTTCAGTTAATTTGGTTGTGAGACCTGGAGAGTCTTTTGTACATTATTAAGTGCTATAAAATATATGGGGAATATTTAGTTGTGATGGACATTACATACATACTGGTTTCAACCACTTCGTTGTCATTTAAGAGAGTAGTTTTAAACGTTTTGAATAGGGATGCACCGGAACCAAATTTTTGGTTCCGGCCGGAACCGGATTTTGCTGAATAGTGTTTCAATTTTTTCACTTGTAAAGAGAAACTTTAAAAAATAGCACTTTGGGCCCGGGGTTAAGGTACAAATCAAAAGATAAAACAATCATTGATACC
>WURT03651639.1:0-18990 GCA_009936505.3 Holothuria glaberrima
CCCACCCGTCTCAGTCTGGCAGTAGAAGTCAAAGCTTTACACAACATTAAAGATGTACATAATGTTAATGTGCCTTAGTTCAACCATCCCCCATTGGTCTAATCCTAGTTTATAGTGGTGTACTGTGGGGAAGCATAAATGTGATGGTGCTGTACAAGAGAGGTGTCAAGTTCATCCAAGGCTCAGTAATACCCTGTTCAGTGTGCAGTGGTTAGTTTAAGTCAGATGAGGTTTTACGGCTCAGTTTGTAACCAGTTGGTTTAAGTCGGGCTCGCCACGGCCTTTTTTCCAGTTGTGGCTCAATGGCTTGTTTTCCCTACTCCATTGCTAACAGTGTGCAGTGGTAGTGATGCTTCACTCTGAACAGGAAGATGCTACTCAAACACATCTCCCTACTCTGAAATAAAGTTTTAACTGCTGTAGTCAAGCTAAATGCCTTTTAAAGTGTTCCTCAAGTCAAAAATTTCAAAAGTATATGTTACAAAGCATGAAAAATGAATCCAAATGGTCCAACTTCCATTTTCACAGGACATTCCTGTGAAGATAGTAAATAAGATAGTGAAGCTTATTAAATTAATTTATTATTAAGTTTTTTAAGTTATTCAGTTAATTAAGCAAGGAGAAATTCACAATTCACTAACAAAATACTGTCACATGATCAAAATAGGCCATTCATGAATTTGAGTGATGGGGCATACTAACTCTGATTGGGATGACAGCATTTTCTCTTTTATATGAGCAGTGTCATACTGTTGTTAGGTAACTTGACTATACAAGCCCTCTGTGTAACAGTATGCTATGCAAGAAAATAGTAATTTTTTGAAGGCCATATAAACATTTTTATTTCAAAAGGAAACAAAAGTAGGTAATGTAAGTTGTACAAGAAAGACATCACAAATTACTGCACTATAGACTCTTCAAATTCAGTAAATAAATTTCAATGTTTGTATCTTGGCAATGGAAGAAGCTATGAAAATGGGAGTTGGCTGAATAAGATTCATTCTTCAACCTCTGAAATATTTATCCTTGTAATTCTGGACTTAATAAATAACCTTTAAAAGTCTTTTGGCTATGTAAATTAAGTTTTCATGTAGTTTCCTTTTTGATGGACAGAACAAAAAACATCCTCTACATATGAGTTTAGGGGATAGGGGTAGAAGAGTTGATTTAGCAGTCCATGACAATAAAACTACAGTAAACCATTCACACTGGCATATTGTGTCTTTTTATTTTATTTCAGCCTCATGCACCAAAATATGAAGCCAAACAGAAGAGGAAGTTCTCATCCTTCTTCAAAAGTTTAGTAATTGAGTTGGATAAAGATTTGTATGGGCCTGACAATCATCTGGTTGAGGTAAAGTAATTCTGTATTCATGAAACCTTCTACCTAGGGTCTCAAGGTATGGCCCGTAGGCCAATTGTGGCAGGCAAGGTTTATTAAGATAGACTGAGGAAGGAGCTTGAATGAGCTTGGAATATTTTGCAGGGGGACAAAATATTTAATTAAGTTATGCCTACTTTAATTACTAAAAAGTAAAAAGTTTCATTTAAACAGCCCTTGAGCCAGGACACTTGAGAACCCCTTTCCTTATGACCCTTCCATATACCAGGGCGTGGTTAGTTAACTCTATTCTTACCTCTTCATAGTCAGTCTCTAAACGTCATTGGTATTGACTAGTGGTAACTATCTTATCGTTTACCTTCACAGCAAATGTGAATATGTGCCTTTCTGTAATGTACATTTCCTAAACACTTCCAAACAATGAATGGCAGAAATGTATTTCTCTACATTTATGAGCAAGCATCATTTAAAGCTATTCCTTAACAATTGATTGGTTCTTTTCTATGAATATGTACTGTACATTACAAGGTGGAGTTGAAACTGTATCATAGTTCAGTGACATTTTCACATTAACACAGTAGATCAATGGGTTTCATCACCTAGTGAATTTAAAGTGTGGGAAATCACTCACTAAAATCCCATCAACTTCGTCACCTGAAATGAATGGTAATTAGACTTGCTTTAGTCTACTTCTTTGATGAATATTTGTGATTTATTCAAAGTTAGTGTTTGTGAATGTATAATTTTGATAGCTTAAAATTTGTACACAAAGCGATGAGAAATTGTGAAAGTTTGCAGACCTAAATTTTAGGAGAGTAGCCAATAAAGTTGCATACTATTCCTTTAGATTTGTGTAAGAGCAATTTTTTGATTCCTTGCCGAAGGCTGAAAGGTATCTATGCGATGGTGATGTCGTGTGTGTGACGGCTTTGCTTGTAAACACGATATCTCAAGAAGTGTAACTACAGGGGATCTCATACTTGGTATGTGGGTTGGCCATATTAAGTAGATGACCCCTATCGTTTTTGGTGGAAGTCAAAGGTCATTTGGGGTCACCAGAGGTCAAAAGGTAAAAACCTTGTAAACACGTTATCTCAAGAAGGGTAACTCTGAGGGATCTCATACTTGGTGTGTGGGTTGGCCGTATTGAGTAGATGATCCCTATAGTTTTTTGTGGAGGTCAAAGGTCATTTGGGGTCATCAGAGGTCAAAAGTTCAAAACCTTGTAAACACGATATCTCAAGAAGGGCAAGTCCGAGGGATCTCATACTTCGTGTGTGGGTTGGCCATATTGAGTAGATGATCCCTATTGTTTTTTGATAGTCAAAGGTCATTTGGGGTCACAAAAGGTCAAAACCTTGTAAACACGATATCTGAAGAAGGGTAAGTCCGAGGGATCTCATACTTGGGTGTGTGCGTTAGTCATATTGAGTAGATGATCCCTATCGTCTTTGGTGGAGGTCAAAGGTCATTCGAGGTCACCAGAGGTCAAAAGGTTAAAATCTTGTTAACAGGATATCTCCATAAGGATAACTATGAGGAATCTCGTACTTAGCACGTGGATTGCCCATATTGAGGAGATATTTCCTTTTGTTTTTGGTGAAGGTCAAAGGTCATTTGGGGTCACAAGAGGTAACAAGGTCAAAACTTTGTAAATGCAATATCTCAAGAAGGATGACTGTGAGGGATCTCATATTTTTCATATGGATTGCAAATATTTTTTAGCAGAGTCTTTTCATTTTTGTGGCAGTTAAAGGTATTAGTAGGAGGGATCTCATGCCTGTCATGTGGGTTATTCGTGTGTTGTTACGTTACAATATATCATATGGCAAGGAATCACTAAGCCTTTTGGCTTTCTGGTTAATAAGTAGAATTGCTGCTTTACTCGCATAGAATAAGTGGATGAACTACTTCAAGTATCCTGCAAAGCATAGTATTGCTCCTTCATACCTGGCTTCACAAGGAAGATCACTGTGTTAGAGAGATGACTGTTTGGCCAGCTAAGCAGACCATGATTACTAGGGTGCAGTGGCTTACTCTACAAGTAGTCTCTTCTTAAGTTTTCTAAGATGAGAAAAAACAAAAAAAAATGTCAGGCAAGAACATTCTGAAGTTTAAATTACACTGAATGATAGTTTGAAAGCAACCTCGTTGATTTTATTTGAATTTTTTTTATTGTGGGGGGTGGGGGTAACAGGGGTAAAACTCAACCTCAGAATCATCTCTTTTGTATATTTTCATTTTTTAGTTATTTCAGTATTTTTGTGTTTATTTTATTTTTCTGTGCATGTCTTCTTTGGCCAATATAAAGTGGGAGTGATTACAGCAAATACCAGATTCCTCCCACCTTGGTTAAATTTCTCCATATATTTTTGATCATGGTAATTGCTGAAGTCAAGAAATCTCACACTGAAGCAGTATTGCTTTCACAGTCATGTTACAGTGCTAGTATCAGGAACCTCTCCACAAACACTAGATCCCAATGTCATTTACGTACCATGATGAAAATTATGGGGCATCCTCTTTAAGAGAAGTCGGGAGTTATTAGGATCACATCCTCAGGCTGCAGAACATAACACCCCTGACACACACCATTCCTGCAAGCCTTGGCCTGGTGGGGTGCTGCTACCATCAGCCACAAGTACATATTTAGGTCGGTTCATGAAACCAAAGAATCTGAAAGCAGGCATGACTCTAAGAGTGTTATCACTCGGGGTAGAGGAAATGGAGAGAGGACGGGTGCTGCCTTTACAGGGTATGATCACAGTCAGAATATAACCTGAATGATGTTTTGCTGTAGTATATAGTTGTGATCATCTTGCAACTGAGCTGGAATGCCTTATCCAGAGCAGATCTTTGTTTAGTGATAAGTGATAACAGAAATATAAACGTAAGAGAGAGTAGTAGGTTTTACAACCTTTTTGCAGAATACTCATGGAGATGAATGCCTCTGTAACATTATTAAAATGATAGAGTGGATGTCCTTACGACCCAGAATGAATGATATCCATCATATTTCTTTGAAAAATGAGGAATTGGACTCAGTCCACCAACATATTTCTGATACTAAAGTGATAAAGAATTTAGTTGAAGTTACTCTGGTGCAAATTCAGATTGTAGGTATAATGTGTCCTTTTTGGAAAAGTGACATCTGGTTCTCCCCTCCCCTATGAACAGGAAAGGGTTAATTTCAAGGCAAAATAATGTAATTTCACATGGCAAATTTCAAAATTTATATCAGAATTGTTTAGCAATCAGGGAAACTTTCAGGGCAAACACCTTCTACCCCTCCCCCCTATAAGTGTGTTCCTTTACTCTTTTGTCTATTGCATGTATCATTTTTGAGGGAAAATATTGCGTTTGTAGTACAGGAAGTTTTCATAACCTAAGGTTTATGATTAACAACTATAGTCATCATTCAAAATAAAGGGAGATGGGTAACTTCATTTTCAAGAAATAAAGTTCCCGTACAAAAAAATGACTGCTTTGTAGCTCATTCAAATAACTTGATCACCCAAACTTTTGAAACGATGCAAAATTCATGACTCTAGTAATGCAGGCATATGTTCTGGAATGAGCTATAGAGGGGTTTCACCAACATCATGTGATTGTGTGTCTCTTTGATTTGGAAAGCCAAGCATCCATTGTGTCAGAGTAGTATCTATGGTTATGCCATGGGTGTGTGCTGTAAATTAACCTTTCTGGGTGTGTGTCTTTTGCCCTTCAGTGCCTTGCAATGCCACTCGTGTGACGTCACATGAAATCCCTCTATAGAGTTCATTTGTGAGACTGAATGGCTTAATATTGATAAAAGCTAATTTTTGTGTAGAGCATGTTGATGCAATATTAATGCAATTCATTACTTAATGTTATAGAAAAACCTTATCATGCTATTATAATTTTCAAGGTTTGCTTGTATTCATTGAAAAACTGCCCTTTCAACCCCTCTCCACCCCCTCCATGAAAAAAAGAAACTATTTTAATGTCATACCTTTAAATACATACCAAATCATATGATTGAATTCTTATTTTTTGCAGTGGCATCGTACTAGTACAACTAATGAGACAGATGGTTTCCAAGTGAAGCGTCCAGGGAGTGAAAATGTTAAGTGTACCCTTCTATTGCTGTTGGACCACCAGGTTTGTTCTTAGATGTAAACTTTTTCTTTTCAGTTGCCACTTTTTTTTTTCCATTGTTGATTCCTTGCCGAAGGCAGGCAAGGAATCTATGCGATGGTGGTAGTGTGTGCGTGTGACGCTTTGCTTGTAATATGATATCTCACCAAGGGTTTCCCTGAGGGATCTCATACTTGGCATGTGGATTGCCCATATTGAGTAGATGAGTCGTTTTGTTTTTGGTGGAGGTCAAAGGTCATTTGGGGTCAACAGAGGTCAAAAGGTCAAAATTTGTCAACACGACATCTCAAGAAGGATAAATGTGAGGGATGTTATACTTAGCATTTGGATTACCCATATTGAGTAGATGAACTCTATTGTTTTTGGTGGAGGTCAAAGGTCATTTGGGGTCACCAGGGGCCAAACGTTCAAGACCTTGTAAAAAAATATCTCAAGAAGGGTAAGTGTCAGGGATCCCATACTTAGCATGTGGATTGCACATATTAAGTGGATTATCCCAATTGTTTTTGGTGGAGGTCAAAGGTCATTTGGGGTCACCAGAGGTCTAACGGTCAAAACCTTGTAGACACGATATCTCAAGAAGGGTAAGGGTGAAGGATCTCATACTTATGATGTAGATTCCTCATATTGATTAGATGATCCCTATCGTTTTTGGTGGAGGTCAAAGGTCATTTGGGGTCCCCAGAGGTCAAAAAGAAAAAACCTTGTAAATTGCTTGTAAACACCATATCTTCAGAAAGACAAGTGTGAGGGATCTCATACTTAGCATGTGGATTGCTCATATTAAGTAGATGATCCCTATTGTTTTTGGTTGAGGTCAAAGGTCATTTGTGGTCACGTGAGGTCAAAGGGCCAAAACCTTGTAGACATGATATCTCAAGAAGAGTAAGTGTGGGAGATCTCATACTTATCATGTGTATTCCCCATATTGATTAGATGATCCCTATTGTTTTTGGTGAGGGTCAAAGGTCATTTGGGGTCACCAGAGGTCAGACTGTCAAATCCTTATAAACACGATATCTCAAGAAGGGTAAGTGTGAGGGATCTCATACTTAGCAAGTGGATTGCTCATATTGAGTAGATACTTCCTATTGTTTTTGATGGAGGTCAAAGGTCATTAAAACTGTCAAGTTAGTTAGATGAGGTTTAACTGCTCAGTTTGTAGACAAACCATCAAAACCTTGTAAACAGGATATATCAAGGAGGGTTAGCGTCAGGGATCTCATACCTAGCATGTGGATTGCCCAGGTTGAGTAGATACTTTCTATTGTTTTTGGTGGAGGTCAAAGATCATTTGGGGTCACCAGAGGTCAAACTGTCAAAGCCTTGTAAACATGGTATCTCAAGAAGGGTAAGTATGAGGGATCTCATACTTAGCATGTGGATTGTCCATATTGAGTAGATGATTCCTATCATGATTCCTATCATTTTCGGTGGTGGTCAAAGGTCATTTGCAGTCATAAATGTAAAAACCTTGTAAACATGATATATTAAGGATGATATTTGTAAGGTATCCCACACTTCTGGCCTGTGTATTTTTCATATTTAGTATGTACATGGACACATAGGGTAGGTTAACCTTATTGTTTTAAGTGGAGGTGCAAGGTCATTTTGGGTTACAAGATTTCAAAATGTTTTTACCTTATTTACATGATGTCTCAAGTGTAATTGTGTGGGATCTCATGCTTGTCATGTGGCTGATTCATGTTTGTTACAAATATATCATATGGCAAGGAATCTCTAATCCTTTTGGCTTTCTGGTTGGACATGCCAGACTGTAAAGGGTCCCATCGATATAAATAAGAGCTAGGGAGGGATACACATTGTGGAAAATGTTAAGCAGAGTTACCATGTAGTCCAAGAGTTTTCATCTTGGAATATGCTTACCCCTTGAGGTTTGTCAGGTCTTCTCAGGGAAAACATTCTCACTGAATATGCGTAATCTTCTGGGAATAGCTTTAGAGTGTAATCTACAATATCGATCTAGGTAATGTTGATTTATGACTTCCCATGTAAACTACAGTACAAAGGGTTGAACAACATTCTCACCTGATACACCTGTGTACACTGTTACAATAAAATTGTGGCAATACTGTGTTGTATATGTGAAAAAAAGTTTTGTTGGTCAGGGGGTTCAATACATCATGGGTCATGTATATTCCAGGGGTATGCTAATGAGAAAAGGTTGAAACTCCTTTACTAGGCCTGTGTTGTATAGCAGGGGGAAGGTTGCAGGGGTGCCTTGAGCCTGCTGGTGGCCTGCTAGACCATTTGATATGGCCCTTAAGGCAAATCATAAGTGCAATTTTAAAATTACATGAAATGTAATTAAAAACAATTCTTTAACCCATCATTATTAAATACTGCTTATGATTTTCTGAATACCACTACCAGTATCTTCCTACATCCTATGGTATGCACAATGTCACACCATGTCAGTAGGCATACACCCTTTACCAAATGTAGCAGCTTTGGTTACGTTTCAGCTTTGCGGAAAGATTAACTGCATGATGTAGGTGCACTGCTATATTTAGCTGCAGTGAGAAACTTGGTGAGAAATATTTTAATAGGCCCTTCTTTAGTTAAGGTGTGTTCTGCAAGGCAGAATTTCCCCCTCACCCTTGAGTGGGTTGAAAATTAAAAAAGTGAGTAACTTAACAATTTATAGTGAAGAAAAATGTAGACTTTCTTCACAAATGCCATTTTTCTGTGTGCTTCCCACATGCATTTTGTTGGTGTTTGTTCATTATTACTTAATATAAAGTGGTAAATAAAATACAAAGGTCAGCTTGCTATATTTCTAGTCTGTTTACGCTTGCACATCCAACGCCATTTAAAGAAAGCGGATGATCATTACATGAAATTGCCCTTACTCAAATCGCCTACCACTGTACAGTACAAAACCCGACCTCTGGTTGAAAAGTCAGGATTTTATTTGACGTTCTCACCTACAAATTAAAGCCTAAAATTTTGAAAAATCAATAAAAATATTTTAAAACCTGATGAGCATCCCAGTGGTTATAATCTGTAGGTGCGAATATCAAGTAAACTCCCAACTTGTTGGCCAGAGATCAGGTTTTGCACTGTTCAGTGGTAGGCGATTTGAGTAAGGGTGATATCACGTAATGATAGCTTTATTCTGTTCCAAATTTGCGCGTGCCCAAGAGCTTGTAGGCCTTCACTTTTGGTCTGTCACTGGGATCTTCATCCTAGAATCCACTTGGGTGCACCATTGGTCACCTGGACCTGTACCCTATGGGGAAGGCTTAGTGTTCTCTTGCCACCTACAGGGCTGTTGGCCCATGTGTGGTATTATGACTATCAAAATGGCCCTTCATAGGAAAAAAGATTCCCCATTTTGTATTGGAAGGGGTATTCAAGGGTAGTTCTTCCCACAGCTGTACCATAACAGTCCTGACCCCATTGGTTTTAAACGACCATATTTTGGTGGTATGTCATTTGCTGGAATGAACTCAAAAATTTTTCCCCTTTCTGTGAAATTTCTTTGAATAATTACCTTGCATTCTGTCTTCATGATTAAGTCATTTGCTTCCCAAATAGCAACAATTCCACCCATAATAATCACTTCCAGTACCAATTAGTGGCGTCTCAATGTTTTGTACTTGGCATAGACACAACTCTGTAACCTTCACACATTTTTGTGGCAAGCGCCAGTAGGTCTTTGCCATGACTAGTAATAACAAAGTCAGAATGCAAACGATGGAAAATATGTGGGAGTTATAAGTACCAAGACAAAAGCCATTCATAACAAAAGATTTTAGTTCAAACAGTTCTATTCTGCATTTTCATTTTTGTTACAAATAATATTTCTTTTCAGTTGTTGTTTCCTCATTCTTCATGAATAGGAGAGCCTGTCAATGAATTTGATGAGTTTTGGTACATTTGAATAAGTAGGACAGTACTCAAGGTTACCCAAAATGTCAGACACGGTCGTCACAGATGAATGGCAATATTGCATAAATATGAAATAAATTGTGTATGACCTAGTTCAGTGGAAACACACTGCAGTGGTTACCCCAGCTGACTGCCAGAAATTTCCCCACATTTATGGTGTCACCATAGAATGCTTAGCAACTGAGTGTAAGAGCTGTTTTCCACTTTAAGGTGTACTCCCAATCTGAGCAAGTGTTTACCAAAGTCTATTTCGCTCCTCATTACCTCCTATTTACATATGTATATTATTATTGCACCATAACCTTCTGGCAAAAAAACTAATAGCACTGTGGGAATCACTGCCAACAAAGGGCACAAAGGTGAGACAAAGTGCCAGATAGGGTGTCCAAAATGGTAGCAAGATGTCAAATGGGAGTTTGTTGGCAACAAGACTTTGTACAGGCAGTAATGATTGAATACTCTTTATGGCGATGTGAAATAACTGTGTTTTATGATAATTGGGGTAGTAATATTCATTAACAATTTACCAATACATTTTGTTGGTGAGATTGATTTCTGCAGTGGTGTAAGGAAACTAAACAATGTAGTTATTGTGAAAATACCATTCTGAGACCAATTTTAAAAATGCCAATGGCACGTTTGGCATTTTAATTACCAATCTAACATCCGGATCTGAACAATGTTTTGTACATTCCATTCTCATATGAGAGCTTTCCTGCACAAAAAACAGGAATCTTGTTTTTTTTTATTACCTTGAAAGCCTGGCTCAACCTCTCAGCATTTTGATGTGTTTTTGCCTCTAGATTACCCCCTCCTCATCAGATAACTCCAACCCCCTCTGTTAAACTACTGCTACAACCACAGGCCAGGATTCTGAACTACATCTAATGGTTACCTGTTGCACAACCCAATGAAATAACAATTCTATTATTCTATCTTCTGTTTTATATTGATGCTAAAGATTAATATTTAACCTTCATTTTCTGATTATATTTCTTTTTCTTTATAATTTCTTTGATCAGCCTCCTCAGTATAAGTTGGATCCCCGATTAGCTCGTCTCCTGGGAGTACACACCCAGACCCGGCCTGTCATCATCACTGCTTTATGGCAGTATATTAAAACGCACAAGCTGCAGGACCCTCACGAGAGGGAATACATTAACAATGACAACTACTTTCAGCAGGTGAGATGCATTGTTGGAATTGTCCTCTTCCCCCCTCTTACCACACTACCTTTCCTCAGTTTTCCAAATAAAATTACAAATGATTGTGGGATAGAATTTTGGTACACATTGTTTTGGCCACTGTAAAGTAATATGCCATTAACAGTAAATTACACACACCAAAACTGCTATCCCATAATTCTTTGTAAAAGATCTATGGAACAGAAGGAAAAACCTTCTAGTGAAATAGGATGGAAAAGAGCGCCCTCAGTGAGGGTGCACTTTGCCACTGTGCTGTCATCTTTTACCAGCTACTACGGGGTCTGTGAGGGCTACATATGTAAATACAAGTAATATTTTGGGGTTAATAGATAGGGGTTTAGTACTCAAGTGATAAATAATGTATGGTAGTGTCCTCCTTGTTGTTAGGTTAAATGACACCATTTGTTGTGAAAGGTGGCCTGTGGTAAGACCTCAGAAGAAATGAAAGTGATGCCAACTAACTGCAAGTTCATTTATTTGCTCAATTTTGGTATGTGATATTATTGTTTTGGGTATCCAGATAGGTATTTAAGAGAAGATAAAATGTGACCAGTGTAAAATCTAGTCAAGAGGTTTAGTCCCACGAGATGTAGACCAAGAAACTAGTGCAATGACATCATTGACTCAATGTGTCAGTAGGTTATGCAACTTGAATGTGCTGCTCTGTTAGAATTTTATTTTTATCAGGGCCAATGAACCTAGGGGCAACTTGATTTGGCATCCTTTCTGCTTGGATCCATTTTTTATCTACAGTGGTAATTTTTATTTGAAATAACTAGGCCAATGAACGAAAGTTTCTCAAACCCCTTTGGCATTCATTTCCATCATCCGGGTATAATCATCTTTCAAATTTCTTTGGAATTTTTTCTGGCCTCAATAACAAGAGTCAGTTCGAGTTTAAGTACAGCTGACAGTTTATTCCCAGAGTCATCAACAGTCCAACTTTGTCACTATTTCTACATCAGTGTTTTCATTCCTAATATTTAGACCTAGCCAACTCATCATAAGCTAACCTCTGACCCATTGCATGTCTTCCAGCTCATTGTCATTTTTCTGCTAATGACTTGGCCCTGTAAACCCAATTCAGTGAATAAATGTAACAGTCAGTGACAGCTGATCGCCTCCATCAAGGGCGGCCTTTTTCCCCTGTCCTTGCCCCGTTTTAGGGTCAGTGTGCACCATGCATCATACCATGGTGACTCTACCAATAACCTCAAGAGTATGCCCTCTGGGTTTCCAGATTCTTCTCCCTCCCATCACATCAGAAGCATCGTCTTGTAATGAATTATCAACCAGCTTTCAAATCATGGTTATTACAATCTGATTAACTGTGGCAGCTAGTCATATTCAGATTAATAAGACATGCTGTTCATAAGAGGGAACTTCAATCTTTATTTCTAATCAACCATTTTACATTTCTCTCTTTAGCTAATGATTACCACTGGGGGAAATAGAATACTCATTGTATATATATTCAGGGAATCTGAAGTAAAGCCTTGATAGATACAACATTGTTATAATCATATTTAAGCCCTTTTGCTTTGTGGTTGGTAAATCTTTGCACTAATGGCCTTCCAAATAACCTCAGGGTGTACACCACTGTTGGCTGTGGCTGGGTGAGTAAATTTATAAACACACCAGAGTTTTGTGACTAAGTGGATGTCATTTCGTCTCTTCTTGAGTATGTTATCATATTGATGGTAGAAATGGTGATAAGTTTTATGTGAGTGCCAAATCTTGGTATGAATTACATGTGTAATGCTGCAAATTTACAAAAAAATATCATTTGAGCATTATGTTTTGCAAGCATGTAAATCTTTTCAGGTATGGTAGAAAAGGCCTCCACCTGGCCCCCTGGATTTGTTGATTGAAAAGTTGTGCAATGCTCAGGGAGTTTGTAGGGTATTGCAAGCCATAGCTCTGCTAAATATTCATGTTATTAAAGTCTTCAAAAGACCCCCAAAGTTGATTCAGATTTAAATGTGAAAGCTGTGAATGTACAGTACATATTTGTGTGTGAACAATTTATTGAGTTTCGTATCTAAGGAAAAAGTTGTCCACATTTTTGAAATAAGTAAACTTAAGAGTGCAGAAGTAAATAATGCTTGTCAAGGAATGTATGTTTGAATCTGTTGCCTCCTCCTCCTCCTTCTCATTCCCGTGAAGAACAAAACTGTAGCATGTGGAAGTCTGGCATAATGGTAGGAACAAAAAGGTCTTCAAAATTACTGTTAAGTCTGTAATGTTTTTAAACTTTATGTTGCAAGAAAGTTGTTGGTTTTATGTGTATCAAACTTGACCTTAAATTTGCTTGACCAATCTATTTAGCTATATAGAAGGCCTTCTTTGTCTATAAGTTTAAACAATACCACTTTGTTGACAGAGATCTTTAAATTTAAACAATAGCACTTTGCTGACAAAGAGGTCATTCACCTTTTACCATAGAGTAAAAGTTTGGAGAATTGGAACATGGTGGTTTTCAGTGAAGCCATTAATCCACCATCTCACATAGTACTGCTAAAATCACAATATAAGGGAAGTTTTATTTTAAATTCCTCACATACGTGATAACAAGTATATTTCATATGCCATCAGAAATTTTGTTTCCTCAAAAAAGAAAAGAGCAAAAACTGTGTAGGTAATGGTGTGATTCAACTCGATCTTTACCTTGATAATGTATGCTGCCCCCATTTTTCAGATCTTTGAATGTCAGCGGATGAAATTTTCTGAAATCCCAGAGCGTCTGCATCGCCTGCTGCATGCCCCTGACCCTATAGTGATCCACCATGTGATCAACGTTGACAGTAAGGACCAAAAGAAGACCGCCTGTTATGATATTGACGTTGAAGTGGTGAGTGGGTTAAGAGTTGTGGGCGTTTGAACGGCTGGTGATTAGCGAGACTATATTGTCTGCTTCCATAAATTGTCAGAAGATGGTATTATAGGTTGTGTCAGGTAATGTCAGGCTGGGAGGGCAGTGACTATGTCAGGCCTTCCCAACTAGTGGCCCGTGACCTATATATAGCCAGTGCATGGTAACCTACAGAGTCAATGGTCATCAACATTATGCAAATTCAAATTTTAAACTATTTGAAACTGACATTATGGATAAATAAGTGATTAAAACAGAAACAAAATGTCTGACAAATATTAACTGAGGAGACAAATCTTGATTATATTACATTGCAGCTCGATTTGTCCTGACGGCTTCCCATTATGTCTTGTGATCCGTCAGGGTCATATCTCCATTGGGAGTAGTTTCAGATTTTTGCCTGTGGTCAGAGATAGCTCATAGGATTTTTCTTTAAAAGTAGTATTAAGAAGCCCACAAGTTCAATAAATGTCCCTCAATTTGGCCAGAATTATACACTAGTTGAGAACCCCTTGACTGCTACATATTCTACACACAAAATGTTATGCATGGGCATGTTCATCTCAATGCAACCAATTCTAATGCACTATTAAGTAGTATACCATGTGCTGTGGTGACTTCACATGTAGGATAGTATGCCTCCCAGTATGCTAACATGACAAAGTTGATCATACAATGTGAATACTCTGTAGAGTAAAGGTGTGCATAGATTGCCCAAAATCAGGACCAGATCTAAACCAACCTAAACTGAAGTCTGTTATGGGAGGTCTTCATTTCGTGAACTGCCCTATGTACAGCTCTGTTGATAATCATACCTAACTAAAAGCAGCATTCCCTGGGTGTCACGTGACCAGACTAGCTTAGGTGTATATCTACAAAGAGCTGAAACAGGATGTACATGTAACATGGTGATCTCTGACTGACAGCTGGTTGGTCTGACCTGTCTGTATATTTTTTACCCAACCTGAGAAAAACCAATGACATACACTTAGTGCCTTTTTTTAATTCACAAATACCAACCCACACTGAACAAAATTGCCAAAACCCTATAGGCTGTAGTCTCTGTATATCAGAGTGAATGCTACATAAAGTCCATTTAAATCCTTGGATTATTTCCTAGTATATTTTGTACTTTTTGTAATTGTTATACCTTGGAGGAGATCTTATCAACTATAGGCCCTAAACTTGTTCCAAGAAAGCTTGCTTTGGGTTTTGGGGGTTTCCGAGTGGTCTTAGAGCTTTATTGGCATTTTCCCAAAAACCCAAACTGATGCTGGTCTGCTTGCAGAGGTTCTGAGTGCCATGCATCATTGGTTGACAATTCAGTGACAAAAATACATGTTTAAAAGGAGCCATTCAGAAATGAGGCTACCAGGGTATGCTAACTGAAAATGGGGTAGTTGCATATTTCCTTCAAAAGAGTAGTCCAGCTTATAGAAATAAGAGGTAGAAGAAAAAAAAAGAAAATAAAAACAGAAGATGGAAGACAAAGACCAATACTCAAAAGATTACTTAATAATCATGATACCAACGTAAAAATTACCCCCTTCCCCATAAAAATAGCCATTTTCCCACTGTATCAGAAAAGATCTACAGGAAATTGGCCCATTAAATTGACCCTTAAGAACATTTAAGTAGTTTTCAGGATTTGTTTTAGCTAGCAGTCTGGGACTAGTAAGCACTATGCTGGGCCAATAGGCATTGTGAAAGACATGCCAGGTAGACCATAAGATTTTAAGGATAGGTAATTTACATTGAGAAAATTCAGCCATTAAATATCTGGCCAAGCTAGTAACTTAACATCCGTACTGTACCCTGATGGCCAGTGAAAAATGCATCTTAAGTCAAACCCTGCCTTTTGGCAAATAAAGAAATTGAGGTGATGTTCTGGAGAAGAGAATTAAGATTTTCCATTTATGTCAGCAATAAATAGATGAAGCATTTTTGTTGACCTCAGGCTGAAAATTGTGTAAATGAGAGTTTACTAAGTGTCTAGTGAAGGCAAGCCTCACATTTGACTTTTTTGCTACCTACCCACCCACTTACCCACTATCTCTTATTTGCTTACCCAATTTTAAAGTCACTTACCCACAATCTGTCGCACACCCATAGCTTCTTAATGTAGCAACGTTGACTCCTACATCCCACATCGTGATTAGATGATCACAACAATGTGAGGAAACTGCAGTCTTCTCAATTTGTATTTTATTTTATTTGATCAGCATATAAATTATTTGGACACAATTATTAGGGTAACTCTATGTGTTAAACTATGTGTATTTCACTTATCAATGCTCTTACCTGCATTTACAATTTCACTTACCACAAGAAAAATTCACCGGCGGTAGTTGGTAGGCATTAAATTTGATCCTTGAGTGAAGGGGCCATGAGTATTTCTACTATTAAAGGATTTCCAATCAGAGGAGTAAATTTTCACTAAGACTAGTTTAAAGGGAAAATGCACCCATTTGAATTCGTATTACCCCCATATACTAATTCACAAGTGGCTCTTTTCAATCATGTGAGAATATTTCTGTTTCTGAAGAGATAAATACCTGCTGAGAAAGTCATCTGTTTACCTTAAATGTGAAAGATTAAATTTCAGAAACCTCATGAAAGATGCTTGTAAGGGATATAAATAATAAAAATCAAAGGGGATTTGTAAAAATTAGCCAATGTTTCAAAGTGAAGTTGGGGTGACAGCTGTTTCCTTGTGTGTGCAGTTGAAAGTGGATGTAGAATAACTCTTGTGGTTACGATGATTGAATTAACACGTTAGAATTTCTCACAGTGCAAAGAATTTCTGTAGTATCTAACACATGTATGTGTAAGGGTTGGTTTGTATAAGTTTGAGACTTCCAGCTCGTGTGCATTCATGTTACAGTCGGCAATTCTGTGCTAAGTCAACTTCCCAAAATTGCTGCCACTTATTTAATTATCATAGTGGGTTTGTACTATTCCTGTGTGACATTTGGCCTAACCTCATGGTGTGTTGTAGAGAGATATAAGACTGAGATAAACTTGCTGGGAGTCCCAAAGTAGGAGAGCTATATCATCTA
The DNA here is from genome assembly GCA_009936505.3 of Holothuria glaberrima. Taxonomy (NCBI): domain Eukaryota; kingdom Metazoa; phylum Echinodermata; class Holothuroidea; order Aspidochirotida; family Holothuriidae; genus Holothuria; species Holothuria glaberrima. The sequence continues at coordinate 16,531 of WURT03651639.1, forward strand.
TACCATAGCTTCCATAGAGTATCCTCAAGGATGTTTTATAAAAAAAGTCTTTAAAAAAATGGAAGGATAACTTGTCAAGAAGTTCTTAGCTTTGTTGCTACAATTTATTTGGTATATGTACAGTCTTGTCTTGTTCATCAAGTTGCTGTTATCTCTATAACTTAAAGACAGACACTCATCACCCCAAGGTATATTTTTAGTGTGGGGGTATCAAAAGTCTCAGTTGGTGACTACTTTTTGATTTACATCAAAATTTGAAAATTCAAAAGTTGCAGAGAAGCTCACATTCCAGACATCAAAATTTGAAAATTCATCAGATGCAGAGAAGCTCACATTTCACAAAATACAGAGTGTTTGGATTTCACTTTATAGCCTTGTTTGCTCACCAGAACATGGCCTTCCGCAATAAAATAGGTTTGTATCTGCACAAAGGAGGAGCTTTATGCAAGATGGAGCGTAACCCAGTTATGGGCGGAGCTACTATTGCTTAGTTGGGAGAATTGAAATTATCTGGGATGATGAGAATGTCCCCCTGAAGAACACAAAGAATAAACAAATAGGTACCTTCCTCCAAATATACAAATTAGAGGGCTTTCAATCAAAAAGTTGTTTTTGTGTTTGTCGTTCAGGATATCATCGGGGTTAGTAGTTTTATTTTTTTCTTTTCGTAGCATTTGGAGCATAACGCCCAATAACAATAATACTGAGTAGTTTGATAAGTATGGAAGATGAATTGGCAATATAATTGGAGCTTCATAGCTATTTTCATTCCAATACCTCTAGTTTTCTGTTCCCAGGTTTTTTTTTTTTTTTAGTTCTATCAAGTTTTGGTTACCCCCATCAGATTGCTTTCTTTGTCTGCATTTTAAAGAAAATGAGGACAGATCAAAGAGATATAGTTAAGCATCCATATAGTATGCCAGCTATTTGGCTGTGTATGTATGAAAAGGTTATTTAGATTTTGAAGAGTCATATTGAATTTTCTTTGGGGGCGGGGGGTCATTATCTTTTTTTTCAGGTTTGAGCATAGCATGCAACAATTCATCTTTGACTGCGCAAGCATTGAACTGCTGGCTGTTCCCAATCCTGAAGTTTTGTCGTATGAAAAATAACATGGCCTTGCCGATAGGTTTTTTGAGTTATGTGGGAAGAAAGTTGTTGTATTCTTGTTGTATTCATCTGAATGAACTGAGAGCTTCATATTTGTATTGATACAAAGTTTCATTGTATAATTACAGTTGTCATCAAAAATATCCTCATTTGAGAGGTATGTTAATTGTATGTTAAATTGTCATCTAAAATTTCCTCATTTGAGAGGTATGTTAATTGTATGTTAAATTGTCATCTAAAATTTCCTCATTTGAGAGGTATGTTAATTGCGTGTTAAAATGAGTGTAACGAGATACTTGGCTGTATGCCAGACAGTCGTGTTTAAAACTTCCTGTCCCCCGTTTAGTATGCTTGCTGGTATAATGGGGTCATATTTTTGGTATTTTGAATGCCAAAACAGCTGAATTTTGCATTCCTTAAATTGTTTTGGTTTTCAACTTTTCAAACCCAAAGCCAAACAAAGTTTTTGCATTTTCTTCCTCTATTCTTTTGTTTTTTTCTTTAAATAGTATTTTTACATTGATGAATTATTTTGCTCAAAAGCGGGGTAGTCTTTTGCATGTTTTCAGGACACTAAGTTAAAAGGTATGAATGTTTCCTGGACAAACCAAGTGTATGTCTGTTGGTTAAATAAAGTTTGTTTTTTTTTTTTTTCAGAATTGCTCCAGTTGTTGACCAGTGTAAAATATTGTTTAATTGCTCTGTTCAGACTATACTAGACTTCATCAGTTAGAAATATCAGACCTTTTAAAATGTGGATACCAGACTCGTTTCTGATCAGTAAAGTTTGAGGATAGATTCGGGAGATGAGGAAGGAGTAATTGTATCCAGAAGGGCAGGATAAATTGGTTAATATTGAATCCCATGTCTTTTACATCTTTTATACCCCTTATACTAATGGTTGTTTTTCCATGTTACAACATGATTAATTATTGTGCCTGTGCCAACCAGTGTCCTGTATGGAGTCAAAGTTGTAACAAATTGGTCCTCTTAGGTTCTGCTGCTCTGATGAGGATGAGGTGATAATTGTATTCCAACTTTTTTTTTTTTTTATTTCTCTCATTTCATATTTGTTGTAGGATGATACTCTTAAGGAACAGATGAAGTCGTTCCTTCTCTCCACAACCAGCCAGCAAGAAATAGCCAACCTTGACAACAAGGTAAATCAGTCATCCAATTTTCCTCTGTTTCTGATTGGTCAGTTGTGTTGCATGCATCTCATCTCATTTGATTGAAGTCAATACATTCTCTTCCACACATTTTATAGACCGCATGTTTGGTCTAGTGGTTAGAGCATCCGCCTCTCACGCGGAAGGCCCGGGTTCGATTCCCAGGTCGAGTCATACCAAA
>WURT03651650.1:0-18990 GCA_009936505.3 Holothuria glaberrima
AGGTTAAAGGTCATCTGGGGTCACCAAAGGTCAAACACTGAAAACCTTGTTGTTAGCACAATATCTTAAGGTAGGAAGCTTGGATACAGTTCATACTTAGTATCTGGATTCCTTATGTTGGGGAAAATACTTTTATTTGTGGTGGAGATCAAAGGTCATCTTGGGTCACTGGACGTCAAACTCTGAAAAGCTTTTTAACACTTTATCTCAATGTAAGATGCTTGGAAAGATTTTATCAGTTTCACATGGTGCTGCATTAAATTCAGCCTATCTGCAGTATATGTAGGATGGGCTGTGGGACCAGTAGGCAGTAATGGGCTGGAGGGCCCTGGGACTATACACTACTTATGTGCTCAGTACATAATAATATTAGTGAAATAGTTGATGTATTATTTTTTATCGTAGAATAATGAGTATTGCCACTTGGCTTTTCAGTCTTGATAAAAGGACATTGCTAACAATGCTTAGCCACATATTGTAACATATGGTAGCAAAGGGTAGTATAAATATTGTGCAGGAAGGTGTGAAATTGTACAAATACCGTGAAGAGACATAAGTGCATGATATGCAAGTATACTGTACATGTACCAACCTTACAATAAAGTTCATGGGGATTTCCCCCTAGCACTGTATTTCTTGCAACTGGTCTTTTTTCATCAGGCTTTTGTAGAATGAGAACTTAATGAATTCATAAATTTTTGAAGAAGACTGTTCACTATATGCAAACAAATTTACATTAGTATTAACAGCAGCCACGCACTAATTAATGCTGAGTGAAATGTTGATGGTTAAATATTACATTTTTACACTAAGAAGGCTGCCTTATCGTTGTGACTCACTCTCACTGGTTGATGTCTTGCGTTATGTTGTTCAAGAATGGTAGTGAATAACAGATCATTACTGACAAACTACACAACAGTATGAAGGATTTCGTTTTTCTTTCCTTAGCTTAGCTATATATATCATTTTATTATGTGGTGTGCCCTCATTAAAACCAATTACTAATAACTATATTGAGGTGTCCCTGAATCATAAACCTAATAACAAGGCCAGGGTATCATTAAATTAGATTAAGTAGGTCTGCTTATGATGTAATTAATGCATAGCATGATTGTTGCATACAATACTATGTATGTGCTGGAAATGCAGTGTACTGTACTACAGTGTGCTGCACTGTTCTGAGTGCTCAGAATGTCTAGACCCTTTTTGTTGTAGGTCTAAAATTTCGTAAGAAGTAGATTCCCTAAAAGTCAAGCAATTCCTTCAGGTTACTAGTATGACCAAGAGGTAGTGAGTGGAGAAAACCTACCTACCCCACTCTCCTTTCCCCACTCTAAATCTTCAATTATTCCATCCCCTCCCCCACTTTTAATAACCAAATAATTTCCAAAAAGTTTTTCGGTATATATAGTGTATTTACTGTAGTCTATAGTCCCTTTTTGTTGTAGCAAGTATCTTGAGTTCTAACAGTTTTGTCTGTGACCCTTGCCCCTACCCCAACCTGACTTTTTGGCAATTTTCTTTGAGGCTGAGGAGGGGGGTGGGAGAAGGCTGTATATTTTCAGTAGTAGTCACCTTACAAGTTGAAATAACTGTACAATTGATTTCTATGTAAATTACAGTACCTGTTATTTCTGAAGAACTTCCTTCTAACTGCTTTTGTACGTGTTTTTTTTTTTAAATCCATACATTACTCACACATCCTACTGTACATGTTTTTAAAATGCATTTAAAACCATAACATTGTTCATTCTAATTATTAAGTACCCGTCTTGATAATGAAAGATGATTCATGATACCTTTTGCAAATATTATGTATACACTGTAAGCCAGTTTAATGTATGAAGTTTCCCCATAGCTACTCTACAGCACAGTGCTGTATTGCATTTTGCACACACCTGTGTTTACACAATCCTTCATATATGAAACACATTATTAGGTTATCATACTGTGGTCTTACGAAATGGTGCAATATGTCATTCAAATTGAAAAGCAAACGGTTTGTAGGTCATGGGCACAAATTCAGGGCTGATTTGGCATATTTTGATGGTTGATGCAGTTGTACTGTCATTCTGCAAAATATATTTTTCGCTAGAATGAGCACTATGGTAACAGTAGGCAGATAAATTAGGTACCCATATATATGAAGGCGTTATCATGTTTATACAGTATTATTGCACTGTCAAGGAAATTTTTTTTTAGCTTTTTTTAGCATTCAGTCCTCAAACACTTGTTGCCCTGGTGATGGCAGACAAGACTGTTTTATTGTCAGGAATACATCATAAAACTGATAGAATAAATGTAAACCCCCAAAGCATAATTCTTACAGTAATTCCTCTTAAGCATGTGACAGCAATTTTGTTGAGCACTGAATTGTTGAATTCATGAAATATTTTAATACTCATTGGTTTTCCTTTGAAATGGTATGGTCCTGTAATATGTACCAACTGGTCCTAAAATGGCAACCTCCTTCCAGTTTGGAGTTGTTTGCAACTTCTGCCTTATGTTCTTGATCCCCAGGTCCATTCCAACAAAAATGAGTTTTAGGATGTCTTCCAGGTTCTCATGTTTTTATGAACACTTCAAGCTGTGTGCATGCCACCATTAAATAGGGTGTGGTCTCCAAATTCAGTTTGACCTTTCGATTGGGCCATTCAAAGTTCTTTATATGGCCCCTATATCTATTACATATATACTGTATATAAATGTTAATGTTGTAGATATTTCTCTATCAATTCTACATGTTTCTGTGATTTATGTTTGAGAAATCTTTGGGACAAATCATCAAATATAATTTACTGAAATCATAACCTTGGTCATTTTACTGATCTAGTAAACAAAGTTTCTTTACTGTAACCCCAAGAGCCAGTCATAATCACTACCTTACAAGGTGGAGTTCACTGTTTTGCTGTTTATTTGCAATATTATTGTTTAGAAACACCTTGACACATTCTTGAAAGGGGAATTCTTTAATAGGAGACTTGAATGATGCACAGTATGTGAGTCGGGGTGACAGCAAATTTATGCCCTTTTAAATTTGAATTGTGCTGAAATTGAGGGAATAAAAGGTGTAAGGGGATGAGAATTCAACTGTTCTTTGAGTATAACAGCACAGAACGACATATATTAATGCCATACCTTTGAAAGTTACTATAAAATCTACTCCTCTAGAGTAGGTGTTTTTTTTAAAATGCTTCAGTACCGTTAAATATGAAGTTGGTCTTGTTTGAGCAAGCTGTTTGATTTTCAGTCATTGTTAGAGGTTTGGGTTAGTTGAAGTGTTGGAGCTCAGCTGTCATTCATCTGTTTATAAATACATAAGCTAACCTACACTTACTGTGGGTGTGGTTCTGCTGCAACTATTTTGATGGCATTGTTATGCTGAGTGATTTTTTTGTCTCATGATATTAGTAGTATGGGTGACTTTGCTATAGCCCTAAAGGCACAGTTGGAAAACATCAGTAATGTTAGAAGCCCAATCTCTGAAGTTTTTCGTATTTTGAGGGAATTTGGGCATTTAGAAAAAAGTTAGTGTTTTTTTAATATTTTTTTGTACATGAAAACACTATATTAAAATAAAAAACTGCCCTTCAAGGCCTGAACTATGAAAACATAAAAAATCATGGGAACTTTGACTTGGTTTAGGGAAGGGAAATAATTTTTCCAGCCCCTGCCCCGTAGCCCAGTAGGGCTACAGTGTTCACTTACATGTGAAGTTGAACCGTCTAGTGGTCTAGTGGTAGAGCATCCGCCTCTCATGCGGGAGGCCCAGGTTCGATTCCCAGGTCGAGTCATACCAAAGACTTTAAAAATGGAACCCTCTGCCGTTGTGCGTGATGCTCCGCATAAGCATTGGAGTAAGGGAAAACAAGCCAGTGAGCCACAACTGGAAAAAAGGCGGTGGCCGGCTCGACTTGGAACCAATTGGTTGGAAACTGGGCCGTTAAACCTTATCTAACTAAATACATGTGAAGTTCCATTGACAGTAGGAACAAGTACCGATGGGCAGTTGGACCTGTATTTAGGACTATAGCATCGTAACCAAGTAATGAGGAAAAGTTGTGCATTGCATGCCGAAATGTAGCAAAGCAACAGGTAAATAACCAAAATCCTATATGATTAATCTTTTATACTGTATGTGGAGTATCTTTGACTTTCTTTGTTACAGTATTGTAAATGCACAACACTGTATACTGTAGAATATGGATTTTACCATAGTTAATGATTCTGCAAGTTATGGTGCTGCCCACATTTTGCACAATTTTATTGATGAGTTTAGGTATACTCCAGAGGTCATTGAATTACACTTTTGGGAATTTGGTATCAAAAAAAAAAAAAAAACCCAAAAACATACACACACAAAAAAAAACAATGGAGGTGGATTTTCCTTGACAAACATTACACTGAAATTCAACACTTGAACTTATTAGGGTTCAGTGTCTTCATAGAAGGCCATATGGAATGAAATTGAACTGCTAAGGTTGATGTAGAATAAAGCACGTTTTAATAATTTACAAGGAACAGGCTGGTATTTTAAACAGTGTTTTGTAATTTTTATATCAGGTGAAACCCTATAAAAGGAAAAGTACGACTAGGAAAAAAAAAAAGCCATTCTGGCAATCTTGTACAATGTAGTTGAACTTTATTTTTTAAACCCGTTTGGATGAAAACAGCTGTAGGTCACCTTGTTCGAAGGTTTTATTGAGTATAAAAGTGCTAAACTGTCCGGCATGATCTCATATTTATTGTGTAAAGCTTGCTTTGGAGTGTGGGTGGTAATTTTTAATACCTTGCTAATGCAAACACTTCATGACATGGGCCATTACCATATTTGTTCTCAATAGTCAATTAAATTTTTATTTCAAAAACATGGATTCTTATGTTTCATCATAAATTGAGGCATATTTAAGGCCCCTTAGTATGAAGAAACCTAGAAAAAAAAAAAAATGTAAATACTGTACACTCAGTTCAGGTTGACTTTTTTAAATAGTGTCTCTGAATGTTTTGTATGTCCTCCCCATTCCCTATGGCAACAGCACTTTTTGTGATTGGTACATCTTTATGTTGGGGAAGTGGAGGGACCAGGGGAGGGGGGGGGGGCAGAGGGTTGGTGGTGGTTATGGGAACAAAATTTTCCTGAGGATTTCATAATGTAGAAAGGGATCTGTCTGTAACTTGGATGTGGGGGGCAGGGGGACAAGTTGGGAGTGATGGTGGGGGTGGGTGTACAGAAGGGGTAAGTGCACTGAGACAACTACAGTATTGTACATCAGTTGCATAGCTTGCAATACACTCTGCATTTCTCTGTATATTAACAAAATTGGTATATATTGGTTCCCTGGCTCGTAATCATAGGTGGCTTCGGGTATCTTGCTACTGTATATGCTTCTGTGTACACTTTAGTACATTAGTACAGCTATGTGAAATTACCCACAAAATATGTGTCTATTGTTGTTTGTAGACCCTCCACTGCGTATTTCAATGTTAGGTCGTATTCTGTACTTGTACATCATGTATTCAGGGGTTTATCATTGTTAATGTGAACTAGAATTCACATACTTCGGTTTAGCTTTTGCATAATACTTAAGAATTCATACACCCTTCTTATGTTTTGTTTCTCCTTCACAATCTACTGTCTGAATAAATTAATCAGCTGACTAAGCACATTCTGTGTAACCATCAACAGCTACATTTTATGAGCTTTACTTGACCACATTGGTTAACTCATTTATTCTCTGTGTCTGTGTGTGGAGGCAAGCTGTGTAAACATAATACTGTATTATACATACCAACCTCATCTTCAGTTTTCTTGAAATTCTCAGGCTAATTACTGTATTACCCATTCTTATCATTTCACGTGGAGAAATTATGGGAGATTCTCCGGTGGTGAATTTTTCTCACCACTTCATGGTAACCACATGACTTAAATTGATGGTAAACATGACTTAAATTGTTGCAAAAAAGAAGAAGAAATAAGCATGTTAAATCAAAATGGAGTATTGATATATTTGGGGACTTTCTGATATTACGTGGACAGTTCTTGAATGAAAGTATTTCTTACAGATGTTCAAAAACATTTCCTGTCTTGCCCACAAATACTGCACTGTAACTTTGGACAGAGGAACCACCCTTTCATGGAGGTGAGAACTACAAGATAAGGTGGTTACCCTAGACATAGCGGAACCCCCTACTTTACATGTATGGGAGTACCACTGATAGAAGGGAGAATACCCGGAGATAAGGGGAAGCACAATTGAATGGAGGAAAATACCTGGATGAATGAAAGAACTGCTTGATATGGTTGAGGGGAGGTGAGGGAAGGTGGGGGGTGGGAGGGGGAAGAGGGGTAGGTAGGGAGAGATGTGAAGGTTATCAGTGTAAGGAGATTTTCCACTGGATCAGATGGGAATATCCCTGCAATAGGGAGACCATTACTGCAAGCATTCAAGTATGTTCAGTGCTGCTGATTAGGGAAATACTGTTGGCTGAGCAGGAACATCACTGAGGGAATGGAATAGTTCTAAATCGGTGGGTACAATCATTGGACAAGACAACAGTTCACTGGGTGAAGGTGAAAACCACTGGGCACCATGGTCGCACATACATTTTAAGTTATAGTTGATGTATAACCCATGAAAAATCAATGTAAGATTTGATCATGTGCTTAAAATTTATATGGAACTTTGTAATTTTACTTGTTTTATGCATTTTTTCACAGATTTTTACATTCATGAAGAGGTAGAATCCCAATTTTGATGGTTGTATTGTCTTAAAACCTGGTTTGACCTTATTCCTTTTGGTCATTGGTGTCTTCACCACAATGGGAGGGACATCAGGAAAATTCCGAAAAGCCCTTCAAACGGGAGATGAGAAGGCTGCTGAGGACATATATTTTCACAGCTCAGATTTCCAGAAGGCTTTGGATCCAAACACTTCATACGGTGAAAACTATGATCTAAACACTCCTTTGCACTATGCAAGCAGATATGGTATGCTCAAATTACTACGGTAAGTGTACTGTAGGCTTGTCAGTAAAACAAAAAAAAATAAATAAATAGAAACTTCAGCGGTGCCTTTTTCTAGGAAAAGTTGAAAATTTAGGACCCAAATTTTTTTTAGATGTGTTTAAATTTGTGTCCAATTTTATGCTGAATAATGTGATATATTCCTTATATAAATGCCTCCTCTTTGGCATTGGAAATTTGCAAACTTTTACATATTTCTGTGCAAACTTGCAATCTTAACCAATTCTAGGTCAAAACAATAGGTTGTAAAATAAAAAAACTGAAAAATATAGTTGAAGTTATGATAGTCTATTACACTCCTCCTTACCTTCTATTTACATGTATTTCCCCCAATTGCCTAAAACTGCCGTTCCTGTGACGATTACGCTATAAGATAAATACTTTGTAATATTACCTTAGTATGACAAAGTTGATAACTAATAGGCTGGTACTGCTTATTAGGGTGGTTACGATATGACGATATTGGCCAAAAATATCGATATGAAATTTTGCTCCTGATATCGTTTATGAAATTACCCAAAGGATATCGTGAAAATCCCGCTATGCATGCACACAACATCCTGACAAACTTGATGAGCGGCCTGAAAATGTTTGTCACGTAGTTGTTTCACTTTATCACTCACAAAAATGAGTGAAATTGACAAGAAGATTCAGTCGCTAAACTTGCAAAGATAGAACCACGAATTGGCTGACCCACGGAATAACAAGTAGGCTGTAAAGTGCTCGTATACATGCACAATGAGTCTAGCATGCACAATCGCGTGCATTGTGGTGTACGTCAACTTTTGTAAAGAGCAGGTGTGTAGCCTAATGTGTTAGTTTTTGCATGAAATTATGGACGTGTACACATGCGGTGACTTCACTGTGCTTTCATCGTGCATCCACTTGAATTTCTCTACAGAACACGAAAATGGCTTACGTATCGGTGTTTGTATACATTTCTGCCATATTTCAAATGTACGATTAATGACTGGGAATTTGATACTTCGTTTCATTCATTGAAAAATTTGGATGAATGTAAAAGAAGTCAGTGAAATGATAGCTAGATCTCGATGTACAAGTTTTAAAAGCTTGTGCAAATTGAGAATATTTTTGTGCATGGTCAATAGAGCCAGGAATGCATTACACTGTAAATACGGAATATGGACACCGTTTTAACAGTAAATGAACGTTAATTCCGACCGTTTAAATGTTAAGGACATTAAACGGAAATTGAAAGCCCTAAAGACTGTTACTGCCAGTAAGGCAGTTATTATCACAAATTACGGCAATGGGGATGCCCCACTGATAGGGCAAGTGCCATGTAGGCCTACTGTCATTTTTGACATGGTGGCTAGCTAGTAAACACAAATGCAGGATCACACGATATCGAGATATCGTTTGGGTATTGAAGGAAAATTTTTCCCGATATCGGCAACAAAATTTCGTATCGCAACAACCATGCTACTTATACAGTACGATAGTGTACAGTAGTATCCAGGGCTCGAAATAAGCTTGTAAAAGGGTACAGCCAAAATGAGCAATTTGGCCATAGGTCTATGTTATTTCATAGGACATTTACTGAGGGGCACCTCGGCCATCAGTAAGGGCCCGATAGCCATGGCTGTCGGTGCCGTCAGTTATTTCGAGGCCTGAGTATCGCTTCTGTTTTACAAATGGTTTCCGTACCAAATTTTTACACTAATGCCTAACCCTATTGGTAAGTGACATAGCAACTTCTTTATGGGAAAGGAAAAAATGGCAAATCATCAGTGTAATTGTAACTAAAGAACAAAATGTAATTATTTTGATTTACAGAATATTTATTGAAAAACACAATGGAAATCCCAACAAGAGAAATAACTCAGATCAGACATCGCTTCATTGTCTGTGTATGTATGAAACCCTTCACCCTACTTCAGCCCAGGCTGTTCACTCCCAGTACTACTCTCAGCCTCCTGAAAGGAAGCGGCTAGAATGTCTCAGACTCCTCCTGAATTGGCAGGGAATTCCTCTTGGAAACGGGGAACGGGAGAAAGTAGATGTCAACGCTGCTGACAGCGATGGGAACACTGCTCTTCATTATGCTGCAGAATCGGGCTACAGTACACTTGTTGAGGTAAGGTGACACTTGTTGCTGTTATGTGAATTCGTAGGATGACTCTGATTGGGGGAAAACTGCCATTGTCCTAAACTGCTCTTACAGTAATCTTCTAAAAAATATGTCATTTGTAACTGAATAGTTTCCTAACAACCTTTCTCCTTCACAGGAGACAATTTACACCCAGACACCCCCCTAGACAACTCCCCCCAATCATTTCCACCCAGACAATTCCCACCTAGGCCGATTTTCTCCCACACAGTTGCCACCCTGGGCAATTTCAAATTTTCCCTGGGGGGCTCATTTGTCTGAGGGGTAAAAGTCATTTGTGGAAATTGTGTGGGGTGAAAATTGTCTAGGATTTGTCCTGGGGGAGTATGGGTGGGAATTTTTGAGCTCTAGGGAACCCGGAGGGAGGGGGGAGTTCTTAGTCATGAACTTAACTTTGACATAAAAAGAGGTAAAAGAGGGCAAATTCAATATGTGCATAAGCCAGTTTACTTTGCCAATGACAGTGCAGAGCAGTAAATGAGAGTAACAAATTAAGATTTTCAAATTTACAGGGAATGCTTAAAGAACATTGTTTGAAAAGGGTTGGCAGACTTCTGTAAATAGTGTCTGTTCCAGTAGCAAATTGACCTTTGGCAAGAAAACCGCTAAATGGAAAGAAAAATGACAATTGTTAGGATTGGGTGAGAATTTAAAGGAAACTTTGTGAGTGAGGCCTCAAAATTGAGCCCTTCTATGGCTGGGTTCTTGAGGTTCATTGAATAATAACGTACCAAAATGCTACTAAAGATATTACCTTCCCAGGGTTTGAATTAGAAAATAAAAAGTAACATGCACAACTGAGATGTTTTCTTGAAAAACAGAAAAATTTGCATGCACAGGTAAAATTTTACATGCACAGAGCCTATGTTACATGCATACGTGCATGTAAAACCCCTCTATTTCAAACACCATACCTTCCTGTAACAAATGATGGTTTGGGTTGAAATTTGACAGGTTTGAGCTTCTGCACCATTGGTGCTCTAGTACTGATACCAAATGCTGTCTCAATATGCAGACTTTGCATATTCAGGAAAATGATAGCCCGGGTAGCCCATCATCTTCCTAGAACTCATTTTGACTAAGCCAGGAATGGAGCAAGAAACAAAACACCTTTTCACAGGCTGGGAGGGGGGCAGAGAGCGGGAAATTGGAGACCACATTTTTCCCTCTGTGGTCTCTCTCCCCCTACCCTCAATAATTTTGTTTGAAGTTTTCCTTCCAAAAATAAGTATTTGCTGTGGCTGAGAGCACCCAAAAATTACCATAAAAAAATGCCAAACTGAAAGAGGTAGGTCTCAGCCCTCCCTTCCCCCACACTCACCCTCTGATGGCTCTGACAATTGAAGCACAGTATTAAGATAAGAAAATTAAATCAAAGTGGGAATTGCCTCCTTTGAGATAATTTTCTGCAGGATTTTATTGTAAGGTGTGAGTGATATTTTACATTAAATGTACTTCTATTGTAAAACTGACTAAGGCAGTAAAAATGTGAGGATCCCCCCAGACAACTGTTTTTGATTCCTTGCCGAACGCAGGCAAGGAATCTATGCGATGGTGATGTCATGTGTGTGTGTGTGTATGTGTTGTATGTATGTGTATGTGACACTCCTTGTAATTGCGATATCTCAAGATAGGAGTGACCTTTTCATATTTGGTATATAGATTTGTCATGTTAAGAGGAAGAACCCTATCGTTTTTGGTGGAGGTCAACGTTCATTTGAGGTCTCTAGAGATTAGAGACCGAAAACCTTGCAATGGCGATATCTCGAGGTAGGAATGAGCAGCACTTTTCAAATTTGGTTTATAGATATGTCATGTTGAGAGGAAAAACCCTATCATTTTTGGTGGAGGTCAAAGGTTATTTGAGGTCACCAGAGGTTTACAGTAACTGTGAAAATCTTGTTATCACGATATCTTGAGATAGGAATGAAGGACACTTTATATTTAGTACATAGATTTGTCATGTTGAGAGGAAGAACCCTATTGTTTTTGGTAGAGATCAAAAGTCATTTGAGGTCACCTGAGGTCAAAAACCAAAGACCTTGTACAGACAAAATCTCAAGACAGCAATGATGGACACTTTTCATGTTTAGATTTGTTATGATGAAAGGAAGAACCCTATTGTCTTTGGTGGACGTTAAAGGTCATTTGAAGTCACCGGAGGTTAAACTTCAAAAACCTTGTAAATGGCTTATAAATATGATACCTCAAGATAGCACTGGCAGACACTCTTTATACTTTGTTTATAGTGTTGAGAGGTAGAACCCTATTGTTCTTTGTGGAGGTGAAAGGTCATTTGAGGTCACCAAAGGTCAAAAACTTCAAACCTTATTATAATGATATATGAAAATGGGAAAGACAGAAACTGTTCATAACTAGTATATAGATTTGACATGTTCAGAGGAGCAACCCTTTTTTTAGTGGAGGTCACAAGTCATTTGAGGTCATCAGAGGTCAAAAACTGAATTTTGTAAACATTACATTACAAGGGAGGAAGCACAGACAAATCTCATTTAAGACATGGTTTTCTTTTTTCAATTTTTTTTTGTTAATTAAGTTTTGGTGGGGTTCAAGGTCATGTGAGGTCAGGAGGTCGAATTGTGAATGCATCATGAAAAATGATGCATGAAAAATGATGCAGTCAAGAAGTATTAATTTGAACCTCTGTGTAACAACGCATACCCCTTTTGGCAAGGAATCACTAAGCCATTGGGCTTCCTGGTTTTTTGTTGTTTTTTGCAAGATAATCCAAGTATTCCTGCCTGAAGGAAGCCTGCAATTCTATACCCTTGGGTGAACACTTATGAATGAATGAATAATCAGAATTTCAAAATTTGGATGTGCAATATGAATTTTGGATTCTATATCTTAAGGTTAACATGAAATGTAAAAATTCCATAAATGTATGGAATTTGTTTAGAATTTTAACTGCCACAGTTAAAACCTTTTCACAGCAGCATGCTGTGCTTCAACTGACCTATGCTTGGTTTTCTTTGGCCTCAGACCCATTGTTCCATATTGCAGTAAGCCAGATGTTGTGTAGTCACTGTGTTCTTGTCGCAGCCACAATCATAAAATGGCACCATGGTTTAAAGGAAGCTATTGAACCATGAAAACCAGTGAAAACATTCTTCTTAGTTGTAACAATACACCAGACTGTGTGTGTACCCTCTGTTTCTTGGAAATACATTTAAGTAGGAGACAAGAAGGAAACAATTGACTTTTGGTACAACAGTGGAGGTTGGTTGGTTGGTTGGTCTATTTCGTGATTGATTAAGAAGGTGAGATATTTCAGAGTTGATTTCTATTTTACAAGGTTGTTTGTATGGAACAAGGTACCTTTACAGTTGAAAGCAGTCACAACTACCCGTAATGGTTGAATAAATTTACATCGCATGTTCAGTACAAGACTGTTGTCTACTTTCCTTTTCCATAACCCCATTCATTGCTGGAAAGTATATTTTCCAGTATATTTAAAAATATAAATGTGTGTAAAAATGTGTGTTCTTTTCCTACAACTTGCATGAAATGTCGTTCTACTGTTCTTCTGAAAATATTACCTCTCTCCATATTTGTTTCATTTTGGTGCTGTGTGTCACTTATAACTGTTCGAAATCGCAAGTATTGATAGTCCCTACATATATGACATAGGCTCTGTGCTTCAGAGGTGCACCATGCATACTGCTTCTGTTGGGATAATAAGTTACCCAGTTACACAGTTATGCACATGGGTGGGATAAGGGGACCATTTTCCAGGGTCAGATTCTCCCCCTCAAATTCCTCTCACAAACTCATAGTCAGGAATTCTGACATAGGGGCACTGGCTGGATAAAGGGGCAGTGACCAGGAAGACTCATTGTTCAGCCTACATATTAATTGTTTTGGCAATCCCTTTGCCAACTAGGGAAGGGGAGGACAATAGTCAGCATAGAGGGCATATTCTCTGCCCTCTCTCCCTGGCTATGAGTCACCCCTCCATCCCTTCTCTTATTCCATAAATTCTACCTATACATACACTTAATGTGAGGAAACAGTGTGGAACAAACCTATTCCCTTTGCTTTTCAAGTCGATTAGGGCAGGCCACTAGCCAAAATGGAGGGCATGTGGGGGGGGGGTGTCAAAACTGTGTGAGTTTCATGCAGTGTGAGAGTATGGCTAGCAAGATGTAGCAAGGGGTAAACTTAGGTGCTCGTGAATACCCCCAGTGATGATGTGGGCAAACTACAAACTTGGAAACATAGTTTGTGTTTCCATCATAAAGAAGGTAACTGAGACTATTTCATCTCTCCATGGTATGTGAGTGTTATCCCTAACCTACCATACACTGTACCTTACTGTACAAATTTTGTTGCTTGAGGCAAAGAAAGGACAAAAAATTTGGTTCAGTCTGTGCTCTGTTCACCCTTTTCAGATTTCACAAGTCCTACTGCAGACAAGTGACATAATTATGTCATAAATGTTTATACCACCCACACAATACCAAATCATTTCACATAAATATATGTGCAGTGTCCATTAATACTTAAATACAGCACAAACTTATATTTGAGTAGAGTATTTATTTTAACATGTGAGTATAAGCACCTGACTTTGAAAGAAGTAATTTTTTGCCAGTATTTACTGGAGTCTCTTCTTCTTAGATTCCAGTTTATAATGCTTTGGGGATTTTGGGACTTAACAGCTGTTTTGAACAATTGCGAGAATTTGCATATAAACTATCATAATTCTGAGTTTCTGTACACACCTTTTCTCTTTTGATTTTGTAGGTAACAACATTGCATGATGTTGTTCTGTTAGTAATTTTAATCAATCTAGCAGACTCCCCATAATGCCCTAATATTTTTTCACATGTATTGTCTTTAATATTTTATCAGTGTCTCTTCTTTTTCATCAACAGCTTCTATTAGACAATGGAGCTTCACTTTTTGCAGAAAACGTTGACAAAGAAACACCTTGTGATCGTGCTGAAAAACAAAAATTGTTCGAGTTGGCTCAGTATTTGGAATCAAAGATGGTGTTTTGTGTGAGTATAAAGCCTATTTGATCTTGTCGTATCATTGGTTTCCTTGTTTTGTCAAGTACAGTAATATCATTTCAATTTGTGTTCATAACAAAGAATGGAACGATTTTTCTGCTGACTGAGGATGCAAGTTTCAGTTTTATTCTCTATAATTTTTTTTGTTTGTTTCATGGGGAGGGGGGGGGGAGGGAAGCTGATGGTATCAGTTTAACTTGTGTTCTCAGTTGCCATGTATTTGACTATATTTTGATTGATGGGATCAGTTTTTATATCATTTTCTGCTGTCATGGTACTAGTAGCATTCAGAGTGTACAACAGGAAGTATATTTTATTTCAAAAGATGCCCTAGCTGTAAAATAGTGTTTTAGGTAAATCTTTTTCTTTTCTGCAGGATTTAGACGATGAAAGTTCAGTGGAAGAAGTAAATGCATTCAGTTATGAAGAAGTGAGTATAAGGGGCTTGTACTTACACATATTCTTGTGACAAATTATTAATTCAAAACTTTTGAAAAAGGGAATGGTGTAAATGAACCATTAACACTTATGGTTGCCATGGTTACATTGTTAATAAGAACGTTCAAATAGGTGAGGAAAGTTTCAGCTGTTCTGAGGTTTGGTTACCAAGGTATTCTTTGAGAGTCAGTACACAAAAAAGAAGAATGGGGATCATGAGGAAAATTGGTCCCATACCAAAATGGTCAGCCAGCTGTTTATCTATTCACACTTGAAGTTTATTCATCCAGCCTCCCTCATTTCCCCTAAGAGGATTAACTTATCAAGTGGTTGCTCTTGTACATAAACTTGAGTAGGGCCTACACAAAGGGTTCAGTCTCACAGAGTAAACACAAGCAGATTAGTGAGCACAGATGCCATCCACAGCATGCCTGGGCAAGCAAAGAGGCAAGGCAAAGGTGTGAAACAGGAAGTCAGGTTAGGAGTTGTGATACAGCACTTTTTTGCAGGAAAAGTGTGGTATCAGGTCGATGTTTTGGTGTGGGGAAAATTTTCGTAAGGTGTTACAAAGTAATTATTGTGAAGGTTTGAACAGTATAACCAGGGTATCAGCTTAAGTTTGCAATCACAGTAATTATGTTAAATGGAACAAGCAGTCTCTCTAAATTTTTTTGTTCAATCATCAAAGTTATCTATAATTATGATTATTTTCATAAGGGGAAAGGGTTGGGATGGGGGCTAATAACTCATATATGCTTTTTAAAAGACTGAATACATCCAATTCAGTTGAATTTTAATGGGTAATAGTGTAAAAGAGATACTTTTTTAATGTGCTGTGGGTGGAGGAATCTGAAAAAGAGTTCATTTTGTATGCTTGTAAAAATGTTGGTCATTTGTGCTGGTTCCTGAATGTGTCAATTTTGTATTTCCCTTACAAGTACCTTTCATGATGTTTCAAAACATTAATATTGCATATAAAAGGTAGGCTATTAGGACTGTCTTGCTTGGATTGAACAATTCAGCCACAAATCATTGTCACATGATTAAAAAAAGTCAAAAAGGAAATAGGGAAGGGGGGGGTATGCTTATTCAGATGGGGTGACTGCTAGCCTTTCAACAAGGGTACTGTGTATACTCTGTATTATCAATGGAGGAAGATCTTGCTACAAAAAGTATGCACAAAAAGCAATTAATGATGAATGTAGGAGCTTAAGACCACTGGAGAATGTGTTTTCTTAAAAAATGGAAAAGGGCTTTTGATATATATGGCATGTTATGTTGAAAAGGAAAGAGGGTCGATTATCAATTCAGTAAGATCTCACTTCAAAAAGTATGCGCCAAAAGCAGTTAATGGTGAACGTAGAAGCTTTATAAGGTCAATGGAGAAAGTGTTCTCTTAAAAATAGAAAAGTACTTGGTATGTATGACATGTTATGTTGAAAAGGAAAGGGGGTTATATTGGTTTAAAGTGTTGGTGTGAAGGTCAAAGTAGGTCAGAGTTTATAAGCAAAGGTAAAATTAGTGGAGATATTTTATTAATACTGCCCTAGACATGGAAGTAAACATGAACTCTTTTACTAGTTGCAAATCTGGTACCCCTTGACCCCACCCCAACTATGCTTACACAACTTTCAGTTAAAATTGTGGTAATGTTAGTGATTTGCATTCAGTTTGATGGAGTTCTTGATCCTACAGTTGCCTCTACTACTAGACATGTATATACTCTGTTGAAGGAACCAATTAAAAGGGGTAGCCTGCTTAGCTGGCTGTGTTGTCTCTATCCAAATCAGTGAGACATTTATACAGCTTGTGATAGCAGAAGTGTGGAAGTTAACTACCTCTTCTTTGCAGGGTTGGCTTCTTACAAGATGTTTAGAGATTAGCATTTTGGATTTTACTGAAATGAAGATATTTATCAGTGTTTTATATCTTTTTTCCTTTCCCTGACAGACCTATTTAGGCATGAGGATCCAGGACCTTCAAGGGGAGAAAGACCAGCTGTTGGTAGAGACTGCGGACATGTTAAGGGTGCCGCTGTTCACTGCAGAGGCCTTACTAAGGCAGTATGGTAGGTTGCTTAGAGGTGCTGTATGTATTTGGGGTGGGGCTTCTTTACTTTTTAGGCTTAAATTGGTCTATGTGGAAGATTCCTTCAGAGAGTTGTGTATATAGGAGTGCCTTGCCACCTATCAGGCACTTTGAGAGTGCATCTTTGTGAAATGTGTCTAATTGTAGAGCTTTGGCTGTAAGTAGGCATTTAAGAAGACAAATGGGAGAGTGGCACTAGTGAGTACTTTTGTTGAGGAAATGTGCTGCTGCCATTGTGCTGACCATTACGTTATGATTATGTGTGTATTAGGATCGGGGGCAGAGAGGGATAAGGGGAGTCCAACAAAGAAGAGGTCAATGTGGAAACATTTGAGGATTAATAGTGAGGCTGTCTATTGTTCTGAAAGGAGGTAGAGAAGATGAAAAAAGGGGGAAACTGCCTCCATTTTGGAAATATTAATGTCATACCCCCTGCCAAATTTTCCAACATTAAGTGCAAAAGTTATAAGTATAACATTTAAAATGAAACTAAAGATCTCATTTTTTCTAATTTTGTACATTTCAATAGCTTATATAAAAGAAAGTTTATTGAAGAAATTGATACTGTTTTTATAGATTGGTCCAGAGAGCTCCTTCTAGAGGCTTGGATATCCAACCCCAGGGAATGTTGTGAAAGCAGTGGAGTCAAGCCACCGGAAAATATTGAAGGATTGAGGACGGAACATAGACTGTCATCTTTAGAACAACATACCTTGAGGAGGGGCTTTAGAGAAAACATGTCTGTGAGTTAAAGCACTCCAATCGGCTACTTTAAAGGTCTCCAAGCTAATATTAAAGGGCAAATCTTCTAATCCCAGACAGTTCCAATTCTCCCAACTAAGTTATTTCTAGCCCCTCCAAAAAGTGCCTTGCAGTATCTCCTCATTATGCAGACACAAACCTAGTTTATTGCTTAGGTCATATCCTGATGAGCATACAAGGCCCCAATGTGTAATCAGAACACTCTGTGCAAACAGTGTAATATGAGCTACTCTGCATCTTTTGAATTTTCTGACTCTGATGTCAACCAAAGAGCAGTCACCAATTGAGAATTTTGGTATGCTTCTACCAAAAATGTACTCAGGGTAATGAGTGTCTGTCTTTAAGAGCCTCAGAGATAATCACTTGCCTTCCCCAAATCATCAGCTCTGTCTACCAAAGTCCAATCTACAACCCATTCTTGTTGTGTTGTAATGACAAAGGCAAGCATCAGGCACCTGATGCATTAACACAGTACTCAATTTAATTGAATTCAGTTAATTAGGATGAACAGAATAACAAAATTATGTTTGCTGTAGGAGCAAAGGAAATAACTTGTTTCTGCTTATAAGTATAGAAGGAAATGGGTTTAAGGGTCATTCCAAGGTGTGTATTTAAATGAATTTATTTTGGATGTGTAAACTTGAAATCCTTGACCCTTTTGCTGTGATGTAGATAAACTAATATTTTATGAAGAAATCATTAACCTTATGATGGTTTGTCTTTCCTGTGTCACTTATATTGCCTCTTGAAGCTTATCTTGTGAGGGAAAAGTGACCTTGAATAGATGTGAATAAATATGTACTCTTTTAATGAGTTGGTTCTATTCTTCTGCACCATGCATTCAAATGGTGCAAATGCAGTACAATTGACCTTAAATTTTACACCAAATTAATGCTCACTTTGGGAACTTTTCCTTTACAGTTTGACCGTGAAAAGGTTTGTAAAGAGGCCTGACATTATTTACTTAAATTTTGTTTGGTTGATACCGAAAAGTGTTTACCAGTTACACCTAAGTAATATGTCTACAGCTTTAGTAGTGCTAATAATAAAGTTCGGCCTTGAATACTCTACTTTATGGATTTTAAGCAGCAATATGGAAAAATCTTGTCACAGGTAATAGATTACAATGCCATGTCAGTATGCTTACACTCATATTTGGAATCTCTCTTAGTTTGGTGCCTACTTTTGGAAAAGAGTAATGGACCTTTCCATGATCCCCAGGGAAGGAAAAGGAACCTACTGACTGCTTAATGCTACTGCCTGTATTCACTTAACCTAATTTAAGGAATGCTTTAGTCTTTATAGCTGTCTTGTTGTAATTTTAGCTTGTACATAAAACAGAAACGAAAATACAAAAAAATTCTGTGATTGATAAATTTCTACCAGATTTACCTGGTGTTGGCTCTTGGGGTGATTTTCATGCGAATCCATTGTATTTTAATGTGCTTGTATCATGCTTCTAGTTTGCTCACCCCTCAAAAGTCTGCCCTGACTCAATGATGGTGTGAGT
>WURT03651672.1:0-18987 GCA_009936505.3 Holothuria glaberrima
AACACAATGAACTGGTGACTTTCCGAGTTTTCTATCAGATCGAATGCCATCTCAAGTGCCTGGAGTTCGGCAGTAAATATTGATGCATCATCAGGTAGTCTGATTTGCAAGGATGCATCCCGGCATGTCGCCGCTGCTGCAACCCCGTCCGTGGTCTTGGAGCCGTCGGTATAGATGGCATGATAACCCCTGTACTTATATATCAGCTCATTAAAACTGGCATGGAACTGCATATTACAAACCCTAGTCTTAGCCTTCCAAGTTCCTACAGGAGTATCCTGGACCCCTTGCTACTTACGAAATACTGTACAAATTAGGAGTAAGCCATGAGGACCACACTGCTGTCTACAGTTAGAGGTCCCAATGTCTTAATGCAAATGTTTAGGTTCACATCCTCCAACAATCACTATGTGAAAATTCACTTCCAGTAAAACCCAGGTCACCAAATTCTTGTCACCAATTTAAACATTGTCTAAAAATAATTGATTTCATTATGTGACCTCTAAAAGCTGTCTCACAGGACAATGAACCAATTTTTTATTTGCCTACACATACGACAGCCCTCCTTTATGCCTCAGAATCTCCATACCTGGCACATTTGAACATAAGTGTCTAAGCAGTCGCAAACTTACTAAGAGACTCTTCCTGACGTCAAATCTCACATCCAGTTTACACAATGATTACAATACACATAGATCAAGCAGTAACTATTGCTGGCCATCGCCTTCAAAATCAAATTTAAAAGGGGTGACTACTGTAGAACTAAATCTCTCACATCTATGTGATGTCATTCTTATGTATGCCAACATAAACACATACATAGATTTACTTAAGACATAAAGTATGGTGATATCATCAGTCCTGGCATACTATGAGCCTCTACCACACTGATGTTATTCCCCCGTTACAGTTGTTTATCACTAGACACTTCCCTGTTATGGCCTTTTATTATTTAGTGCCAGCTGTAAGTCAATGGCAGTGCTCACACATCTGTTTCTTATACTCCATTCTTCAACCTAAACCTGATAGGCCTTGAGAGAAAGCAACTCAGTTGATGCAGTTGATGATAAATAATGAACAGTCACTTGAATATGCATGGGCTCAAGATGGCTATCAGCTACATTTCAAAATACAAAAAGTTGTCATATAGATACAACTGAATAGAATTATGCTGCTAGAGAGAGTCAATTCTCACTACTGCATTTGTAAAAGAGATTAAAAGAGGAGATTATAGCAAGATGAAAAGAAAATGATCAAACTTCTAATCCTGTGGAAAAAATTGAATCTTTTATCATACTGTAACTTGAAAGCCAGAAAGCTTTGTGACTCCTTGTCACTGAAATATAATTTCAGTACTTTGGTTTCACAGTCATGCAGTTGCATGAATTGCTGTAAACACATTTCATCTCAGAATGTTCAAGTTTTATAGTCAAAGACCAAATGCATCGGAGTAAATACATGGTCAAAAATCAACTTTTTGCATTTAATTTGAGCTTAACTGTACATGCCAGATATTAGATGCAAACATGTTTGCTTACTAAATCATAGTTAACAAAGTTCTCATGACCTCCAGTAACATCAAATGACCTACAGTTGACCTTTACTAAAAACTCTAACATGCCAGTCATCATATATGTTTGAGGTTTATTTTCAACAAAATGTAAGAAGTATAAGTAATCCAAATCACAGTCTTGATTTTAACTGTGATTTATTTGGCCAAAGTAAAGGCTTAGTTGATGCAGTTCCAGCTGTCATTACTGTACATAGGCATGGTTTACAACACTTGATGGAGAGTTTCTTAGTCCATAATTTTATAATACTATTATAGTACTAATTTAGTATGGAGACTGGCAGCAAAGCTGCTAGAAAGCTCTTTGTTTATATACAGTATGTGAGATGTCAATAACTTCAAGCTGTATATTGACTCAAACTCTCCTAATTAATTAAAGCATTTGCAGTATGAAACTGACTAGATCATTTCTCAATGACACTGTTTTTACAATACCTTGCAGTAGACATATTTACATCCAATTTCGACATTAAACTTGTGTCTTTTCATAAACTCTTACAGTACTTACGGATAAAACTGGCACAGTAGGGGTAGACAAAGGCGATGATGAGTGTTACAAAAAGAACAAAGAATTCCCACCACTTAGCAAACGAAGAATCTGGTAGGATGACAGTGTCTATAACTCGAGTCCTTAGTTCATCCCAGCAGATGGTCAGATAACGACCAAACCTCTATGTGATGAAGTCAAATTTGTAATGCAAAAAAAAAAAAAATAATAATTTAAATGCAAAATCAGCAAATTGTTCGGTCACTGACTCCCTCTTAATATTTCAACAACATATTAAAGCCTTTAGCTATATCACTCTGCTAATAGTCAAGGCACAGTATTTATGAAGGTGATCAGTTTTAAGTTACCCAAACAGTCATTCATTCTGTGCAACTGAAGAAACCATTCCACAGCATGTGCTTGAAATGTGAAGTTAATGTTATTCCAGCTTGAGGCATTTTTGACAGTATACCTTTACCACAAGTATAACTTCATTATAACTATTGCATATTAAGTCATTTATGTTGCCATGGTCTATGCTACAACAATGCACACTAACTACTATAGCAAGCACAAACTACCGAAATGTAACAATAGCGAGATACCAAAATAGTATAGGCTAGGACAAAGAAGAACTGAGATTCAGCTCTATCAAGACAATACTGCAATTTTATGTAAAATATATTAATACCTGCATTGTTAAAATGCAAACATTTTGCAGTAAATAACCAAATGGATGAACAAGTGTACTGTACACTGTGCTAATATGAATACAACTGCAGCAAAATTTCTTAAAGAATGACTATACTACAATCAAATTGCTATCTCCAAGTAACATCACAACAAATATTTTTGATCAATTTCATTCATGTTTTGGGAGACTTGTTTTGTACATTTGAGGTTTTCTGCACCTTGAAGGACAATTATCTTCCATGTAATTTTCATGACCAAATTATGGAAATGCAAAATTCTGTAAATTTCCTTCCTTCCTGAAAGAAACTTCTAAAAACATACAAAAAGGTTAAAAGAACTTATGCAGTTGTTCTTTTCTTAAATTTGCAAAATTCCAGGAATTAGAATTGTATTTCCACAGATTTTCCCAGCTGCAGGAGCCCAGAACTTTCTTCTGGAGTTTAACATTTCTTAAGCTTTTCTTTTCTACTTAAATCCTGCATGCAATGCTGGTATCCTTTAATCCATTTGAAGAAATTGTGAAATCCCCCTTGTACAATAACTTCTCATGTGTTTTTATTTTTGAAAGGGAAGGGAGTGGGATGGGTTACAGTATTTTAATTGCAATATTTGTAGAAATCTACAACTGTTATTAAAATTAAACTATGACAGGAGCTGCAGAATTACAATCAAGTCCATATTACAATTTTTAAGACATCAGAAGGACTTGCTTATATACATTTTATTCAAAATGTTTCCATGGTAACAACCATTCTGACAAAAACTTAATAAGCACTTCAGGCATTTGAATCATGCTACTTTTTGATATTACACATATATGTAGTTCAGAAGTCCTTAAATGAGGCAACTGCGCATTACCAATGAAGAAAAGGATTAACATAGATCACAGATGCATCCACTGTTTCTACAATATTAAATGGAAGCTTCACATGAACAGCAAACACAAACACACTTGTAGAACAGGCAGACAGTGGGAGCTGGGAGAGGTATCATAAGCAATGTGTTACAAAGTTAGAGAGTATAAAGAATAACAGAGAATTAACTTTGAGATAGTACCAGGAGCAACAATTGACTTGGTTCTTGGGAGAAAGTTGATACAGTATTGCAGATACAGGGTGTGCATACAAATGCTTAAAGGAAATACTGGTTATCCGTACCAAGGGTTCACCCCATGGTATAATCTGGTGACTATATTTGATGTTTTAAAAATATCAGAAAATATTTCTGTATTACAAAGAGGTATTTATTTTTGAAGAAATGCTATATGTGTAGTTTTGGCAATGCATCAAATTGTTCAGTCAATGCTTATATTTCTATACAATACTGACACAACTGTATGGTATATCAGAAACTTTGCTTGCTATACCACACACTTGGCAGTTTCATATTTGATTAACACAGAAAAATATTGAAACATTCCAATAGTATCACATTTCAAGAGAACACATTGTTTTCAATGAAAATAAAAATCTAGAGGATTCAAATGTAATGTTCCCACTTTGTAGCACATTCTGTGACCTAGATGAAAGCTTGAAGAATTTCTTGACAAATCAACTAATCTTTAAAATGGGGAATCGTGAGTATCTAAAGCTAGAATGGAGTTTTGCTATGAGATTTGGACAGAGTATACTGATTTTTTTCCCTCTTTCATACAGGATCCTTGCTAGTACCACCAGAAAATACTTTTCAGTACCAAAAAAGCTCAACTGAAAACAAGATGAGAATTTCCTAGCAAGCATACAGTAGCAAGGTTTTGAAAATTCTAACTACAGCTGGATAATAGCAATAACACAGAAATGCAGCAAATTGTGAGACACTACTGTAGTTTGCAAGGTCTGTAGAGACCTAAAAGCCTGCTCAGTACACCAAAGTACAGAAGACCTGTTAATATTTAACCACTCTACACCATGTCAACAACTATAATATCCTGCAATAAATTTTCAGAGTGTTTACAACCAACATTTGACAACATTGATGCCTGAAGGAGGAATGTAATAGTAGAGTAGACACCTGGAGTATGTTCTTCGATAGCACAAGGACCCTTCTGGCAAGCAAAATTTGGAGCCCCTTTCATTGAAAACAGATAATTGCCCTTTGAAAAATCACCTTTCCAAGTGACCTCCTGACCTTTACAAAAATGTTGTAATTAAGCAAACTTGTAAAGCAGATGCTACTGCAATTCTGTCATTGGATTAGCAAATATACAACAATTACATGGAGATAATTAATTTTGGAAATGTGTTTTGCACATGAAATGTTTCACACACGCAGCTAATCAGTATGTTAGTGAAAGAAGCACATAGCATCAAGCACATATTAAACACATCCATATAACATTGTTAAGTGTTTTGAACAGCAATGGTGAGGCACATTCACAAGTGTATGGTAGGAACCTATCACACTACTACACATACATCTTTGTACCTAGCAACTTCAAGGTTTTTGAAATTGTAGTGTTTGAAATTTCATATTTTTCAGAAGAACCCTGCTTCATTCGTGAGTGGCATGCACACCAAACATATAATGTAAATACCACAACAACAGTACTAATATAATGAAGGTATACAATGAACATGGTACTAATGCAGAAAGAGTGCATGACAGAGTTTAAGGTAGCACATGATGAGTTAAAAATCCACCTTACCGTGGGATGCTTTCTGGCTGGACCGTGCTAAGGAGACAGCAAAATGAAGATGTGAGCATCCAGCATTATGCTATCATACTAATAGAGTGCTTTCTGTATGATAAGGGGTTGGACCTACATATCTGTGTCATCTACAGTTGCATGGTATATAATGGAATCTTGACCTTTCCAGTTATATTTTCTCTACCAGTGGCTTCGATCATCTTGCCACAAAAAAATTCAAAATTCCACAGAGGCAATCAGTATAATTGAGTCAAGTGTATAAGTCTGATGAAAAACTTGTACACTTTGATTGTTCCTGGATGAAAGGTTTTACCATTTTTTATCAGAACCAGAGAAAGACTTTCTGCTGGTAAGAAAACACAATTAGCAGTAACCCAGATTTATGAGTTACACTGAAAAAGATTCATGGTATTGTGAAGATATATTTACAATTTCAATGGCAGATTGCAATGAAAGGCCCAGATGAAACAAGTCTGAAGGAAGCTATGGACTGATCGCATGCTTTTCTTCTAGTTGAGGTAGTACTGATGATTTAAACATCAAGTGTTTTGGGTTTGCCATTGCTAGGAAGGAACTAGTAACATTCTCTGATATGATTAAACAATGTAAAGATACTTATACTTATGATGAAGAAACCACACCACAGCAAAACCAAACAAAAAATTGCAATCAAAATTGTATGAGATGAGAAAACTCCCCAAGATTCACCCATCTATGTCTTTAGTCCATGTCACTTATATAAATATCTCCCAACTGAGAATATATAGGTAGTTTCATTGACAGTGAACAAATGTAACTTGGTATTAGCTGGGGAAAAATTTGGAATTTTGTTCCACTTTTGTGCTTATTTTGATACACTGTCTTCAAGTAGATCTATGCTTCTATCTGACTATTGAAGAGACGAAACTGAACAGAAACAGAAAATAGCTACATAGCATGATGAACATACTAACTGAAACTTGAAGAAATTTGGTGATAACTTGAAAGATTTTGAAATAAGTGGTGACTAAGATATCACTTGTAATTAATCACAACTTCCTTTGAAAGTAGTTTATATTGGAACCTCTATCTATGACGGTGAGATAACTTTACTGAAAATTTTTTGAAAACAGACACGGCTCTTCTACCCCAAAACCTAAAAATGTTCACCCTTTGTTGTTTTTTTTTAATCTCTTTTCTTTGCAATGTCTAGCAAACATTTGCCACATGGGGCAAGTTCAGTGACAGTATGAGATAGATTATATCTGTTTAAGCTGCTACTCTATCACTTCTGCAGGTGGAATTTTTGACATTTCATGAAGCTGAATCACAGCCACATTGCTGATGGAGCTCAAGTAATCTACACCTACCATGTACATAAAGAGGTCACAGCATACCTGTAACATGTACTGTATTTCTAGATTTAAAGCTTGATGCCCTTTGTTCTTCTGTTTTCAAAATGGATACACCATCATCATAAATAATGAAGTCATTTTAATTTTTTTAAGGAAGTCATTAGAGCCATCTGCTGCTAAATTTCATAATTTTGCTACCACAATTTACATCATAGTTGGGATGGAATATTTTTATTTCCATGATGACAATTTGCAAACATTCATTTCATTAGACCCACTTTGAACACAGAAATAAAAGGCTTTCAAGTTACATTTGTTCGTGAACAACATGCAAGTCTGTAGGAGACTGAAATGCAGGAGGCTAGCAGCATTTTAACCAGATAAAATATCTCTGATTGAGACTGACCGAGGTATTACGAGACTGTCCCTTTGATACACTGGTTTGCTTGAAGCAAAAAAAGTAAGAGATTATTATGAGTAATAGCTAGTAGTTGCTGAACCTCTATGGCTTTAGCATACTGAGAATAGGTAAGAAAGTACTGCAATATGGAAGAAAGAACTTAATAAATAGAGTTAAAAATACAGATGATAAACAATCCAGAGCATCTCAAATGAAATACTTGACATGAACAATTAGATTATCTATCTCTTTCTAAACTGTATCTTATCCTTGAATGTTACACATTAACCCTTTCAGCACTGCAGGCAGGTATATCCACTGTGCAAAATTTTGCTCACCATACTACAAGGGGATATATTTGCCCAAGTGACTTGCCTTGATCAACCTCATACTCCCATGTACCCTCCCTTGAGATTTATATCATATTTATATCATTCTTGTAGAAGTCTTAAAGACGGAACACGCAGGGTAGTTGCATTAAAAATTTTGGAGGTAATTCCCACTGAAAATGGCTATAATTTTTGCAACTGCTTGAGCACTTCCAAGTGGCCTATCATATATGCTGTATGTAGAGGTACTGTTTGTCATAGTCACGAAGATGAACTTTAGAAGAAACCTGAAAGGGAATCCACTGCTTTTGATTGGAACAAGTGTGCAAATCTATTACAGTATTAAAGCGTAAGGCCAAAGGTTATGGAAAGTCATATTGAGTCCCAGTAAAGTAAGCTAGCGGGCTACAGCATTATTAAATGATGATAATCGACAAAATTGATCGGATGTTTTATGTAAATAACTCAAAATCATCCTCTAGTAATACATGCTGTGAAGCAGGAAATTTATTTTTCTTCCTCTTGCTGTAGAAGACTTGTCAATAATGTGTACTAGAAAAAAGTTATTAGCAAAAGACTAAACCAGAAAAACATAGTATACCAAGATTTGCATAATTTATTCATTGTGTTTTAGGGTGAATGCTCCAATGTACATTTTTTTTGAAAGAACCACTGAAGCTTGTTAACTTTTCTTTTCAACACTTCTTCATATACAAATATTTGTCGGAGTAATTTAACGTTGAGAGTAGATTTCTGATATGATGAGAATTTTCAGAATTAATTCGGACAAAGTAAGAGTGCACAGTAAACTAATCCAGTGCTGAAAGGGTTAACATGATGATTGGACTGTATTACACAGCTTATAAAATTGATGCCTAGTATCACCTATGTCACCAGCTGAAGCAACATTTAAAGGGAGATGGCAGTGGCCCCAAATTTATTTTCAAAAGTTTGCTAAATCTTACAAATCTCCTCTTATTTTGCTCACAAGTATCCTTCATAATGTTTCTGTATACAAACATTGAATATTGTAGGTAAACCAAGTTGCTTTTCCGCATGAATTTAACAAATGAGTAACAAACATATTATCACACGATTAATAAGAGCCATTCTCGAACTAGGATGACAGGGCACACTCATTCAAATTGGAGGGACTGCATTTTCCCTTTAAGTGCAAGCATTTCTACCATAAGGGATACTCTAATTATAATTAATTTCTTAATTTAATTGACCATTTTTAAAAAAGAAAGAGTTATTGTGCCATTTTTGTTCATTTTTTGAAACAAAATTTTCTGCAATTACCTGAGAAATATAATTTCTTATCCTTGTAATTCATTTGTAATGGAATACAGGATACTATTTATTTAACCTTAATATCAGTATCACATTTGTGTAGGTTGTAAACAATTATGTAACATACATGTGTTCAAGCAATCTAACTTGCACCAGCCTTCAGCTTCCTATACATATTGATGAGCTTCACTGATTTTGCTACAATAAACAATTTCAAATACACTCACTGTAAAATTCACCTTCTACAAATTGACATCTCTAAAAACTCACACTCATGAGAAAAAGTAAACACTTTGTTACAGTATTAACTATTAACTTCTTGATAACTAACACTGAGATGTATGAGATAACACTTTGGTGTAATTACTATCGCTAAGTAGCCAGTTGCATGCAGGGTGAGTGTGATTGTTACATCCAGTAATACTCTCATTTCACCTTGCTCAATTAACTATGCATAATGTTACTAAGCCTACATGTGAATAATACCAATATGTGTTGTATCAATTGTTGGTGGTAGTCTAAAGTCTTATCAAGCATTTTCTCCTTCCAATAATTATTCATTTAGTATTTTTTTCTTTCTTCCAGTAGTTATGAATTCCATGCAATGACATGACTCACCCTCTCACATCTCACGTCAGTGAGCTTTGTCTCTATGTGTTACAGATGTTCACATTCTATTTCAGTATAAAGTCAGGCAATATCACATTACACTGGAATGGTTGCCATAGCAATGACATATAAATATCAGACAAGCTGCAGGGTATCTTTACCTTCCGAGCCAGAGAGTGGTAGCCATTTGAAACTGCACTCACACAAACAGTAACTCCTCAGCATACATGCATGTTTAATTTCATCTTGAAATAGTTGATGATAAAGTCCCTGTTTCCATGATCTAATCATCTTACTTAACAAGAGTTGGACGATAATTTCCATGCATGAGACAACCAACTAGGTAGAAAACTACTGCCTGCATTTACAATTTCAACAAAATAATTGTCTAGGTTAAAATTTTCCTGTTTCATGCCACAGTAATAAATGTCTTTAAATTTAGCTAGGGCATATGATGGATTAATTTCCGCACAAATATATTCACGCAGTGTCAAGTTCTTTTACTCTAGGCAGAAAAGTTACAGAGCCAGTTGATTAACTTGTTCTACATCAATTTCCTTTTAAGTCCTAAACACTAATGATACATACATGCACAATACATACTCTAATTGTTTAGACATTGCATCTGTTAGTTTTCTATTGTATTAACTATTTCAAAATAAATGAAAAGCACTTGAAGTAATAAGGTGTTACCATGACAACAGAGCCTCTATGGACAGTGACCCACTCTTTCTCATCCTCCTCAATGTCAAAAGTTTCCATGGATTTCAGCTTCTGTACTGATGAAGGATTAATGGGAGCTGAAATAAACATAATGAACAAATGAAACTTTGTGAATAAAAACCATCCAATGAAATACACTGTCTTTACACTGAATATTCAGTACATGTAAAGATTACACACTCATCACAACATCCATAACTTTGAGTGAGATGGAAGGGAAAGAAGTGGGAGTAACAAAACCTTTGAATTTTTTTTTTTTTGATCTGCTTTTGTTTTTGCTTACCTTATGTACACATTTCACTGTGAATTTCATTCTCTTTCCAATTAACAAACAGAAAATACTGTCTCACTTAAAGTTCAATACAATGTAGTTTGATACTATACAAAGATATACTGTAATAATTGTGGTGACAGTGGAAAGTGGGAGCAGGGAGAGGGGAGGTATTGGGTGATGGTGGGAAGGGGGTGGGCAGGATGGTGGCGGAGGGTAGCAAAAGAAAAATTTCATGTAAACATCCCCAAAGTCCCATGAATTACATGATGTTAGTGTGACCGCACATGTAAATAAAATTAACATACACATACTCATAGAATAACACAGCTCATATCCATTGTCTTCAAATCCATCACAACTCACATTTACAATTTCAGATGAAATGGAAACAGTGTAGACTACACAAAGATCAAAAAGAAAATTAACCACAAAATGACCTTTGACCTAATGAGAAATTCAACATTTTACCTCAAGAATGTTGAGCCTCATTGCTCTAAACCTTTAACACTCAGCGGCAACACCATTAACAAAGAAGGCAGCAGTACAAGATCTAGTTTAACATGATGTTCCATTTAGGACGGACCATGTTTGCAGTTGCGTCTTCATCACGGCTAAGTACATGAATTTCTTGTTAATCTGTATCAGCAAAGCAGCTATATTGGGAAGTAATTTGTTTTACAGGTAGCTACAGTAGGTTACAGTAATTGTTTTCTTTAAGACTGTCCTCTTATATCTTCTCTTATTTGACATGCAATTTTGAAAAGAGGAGTTGTTGACTTCTCCATATATACCTGTAGTACTGTTTATCGTGTTCTATAGAAAAATACATGAATTCCACTTGTTCAACTCCTTCATCTTCCATTAGTGTACTAAGGAAAAAAATGTTGAAGTTTTTCACTCAATTCAAAATGGAAAATTTCACACTAATTTGTGAAGTCACTAATGTACCACTGTGATAACCATCTTTCTTATTTCAAAAGGAAAGAAATGTAGGTATTGCCACTTGTAAAAATAGGATATCACAAATTAATACCTGTATGCAACCCACTAATTCACATTAATCAAATAAATTTCAACAGTTTCTATCACAGCAACAGAATATAGGCTATGAAGATTGGGAGTTGGATGAATGAGATTCATTATCCAACATCTGACACATACAGTACATTCTGGTAATTCTAGGCTTGAAGGGCAATTCTTGTCATCCCAGACAGTTGCAATTCTCCCAACTATGCAACTTGTAACTCCTCCCATAACTGTATAAAACTCCTCCTTGTGCAGACACAAACCTATTTTATTACTTCAAGGTTATGTCCTGGTGAGCATGCAAGGCTATAATGTGTAATCCAAGTGCTCTCTCAGCATTGTGAGGATTGTAAGCTGCTGTGCATCTTTTGAATTTTCAAACTTTGCTGTCAAAGAGCAGCAACCAACTGAGAATTTTGATACCCCTACACTAAAAATATACTTTGGGGTGATGAGTGTATGGCTTTAAGGTACACTTTAACAGACCTGTCAACCTGTCTTTCTCAGAAATAGGGAGATCTGGAATTTTTAAACTTAAAAAACAGGGAGATTTGGAGAAAAACCGGGAGGTTTGGAATTAAGTGTATAGCTGGGCATACCAACAACTGGGTTTGAGATAGGCCAAAAAACCGGGCGCCTCCCAGTAAAATCGGGAGAGTTGACAGGTACGTATGCTCGAATCCATGAAAGCCTGGGCAGTGTCTGATTGGGAAATCCACACATACAGTGAAGCTAACTAGAAATAAGGTTGCACTTCACTATATGGCAACAGTTTTTAGCTCTATCAATTATTAACAACAATCAAGTCCCCTAAAATTTTTACATTGAAAAACATAAATCAGTAACATTAACCCAAATAGCTGTCAGACCATAAAATGCAGAGTAATTAATCCTCCTGCCACACACTGGATGTACACACACTATAAAGTACTGGGTACAATAAAAGTTAAAAATACAGTGTACATGTTCAACTATAAATGTGATCAACTTTAAGAATCATGGTGCCACATGAAAGTACTTTGTATTATTCTTTACCGTCACAGAATTTTGTAGTTATTCAGAAAGTACTTTAATAAACCAGTTTATACTCTGATGATCATGATATAAAATTTGTTGGAAGCTGACTTCCCTGTGACAGGCATGGATAAGTGGGTAGGAGGTTAGCTCAGGGAAGGATGAGTTGACATATTACTGGGTACATTACTTAGTAGATGACAAGTTCAAAAGTACAAGTTCTTACAACCTTTTTATATCGGTACAACATACTATTACTTTCACATATTTTTTGCCCATTGAGAGAAAAACCAAAGGAGTTCTTTGTGACTAAAACATATTTGTGAGACAACTGACATATAGTACATTATAAAACATATTAGAGTAATTGAAGGTACTTGTGGTTAATGAAGCATTTATCAATACTTGTCTAGACACTCATCTCGTAGGAAATCAAATTAGATTACAACTCTAATGCATGTTTAATATTAGTGACAGGCATTGAGCAGGAATCTACTTTGCACTTAATTTAATCAATTTTGCAAGGCAAGGAAATATAAATTTATAAACAGTCACATCCTTCCTACTTACTTTTTAACCTACTAATTTGATACAATAATAAGGTTCATAAAATCTACAACTTACATTATTACACATAATGCGTTCACTCATATACAGTCTGAAAATAAACCCTGGCAGTGGTCTAAATTTGCATCTTAAAAGTACCTTTGTGTGCTGATATATAAAAATATGAAGTTTACTCCTTCAATCTTAAATGGTAGTGTGCACAATAATTTTTGATGTTACTCTTGAGCTTCTTGAACTACAGTCTTTGTTTTTCCTGTTTTCATTTTGCTTCAAAAAATACAACACCTTGTGCCAAAATGTGATTAGGTAAGTCCTGTCTTAATGTAACAGAGTAACACAAGTCCTCTCAATTCAACATTTTTTTTTTCAAGAAAGCAGTAATTTACCCAAGATCATACAAGCATTTTATTTAAAATGGACAAAAGCATGTTAATTGCACCAGGAGGACATAACAAATTATTGCACAATCAATTCCTTCAAATATGGAGAATAAATTTTAATAAACATTTAGTATCTCGGCAATAGTATAATTAGCTCTTTATGGAAGTTGCATGAATATTTAGACTAAAATATCTCTTTTTGTAATTTTTGACGTAAGAAACACTTTAATGTGCATGCAGTATCACCATAAGCCACATATTCAGAAAATCTAAATGAAAAATAGTTGTGTTTTCTCATTAAACAAACCATACCATTTGGTCTTCCAGTCCGTTGTTCATAAACTGTCACAAGTGATTAATTGTCACTTGGTCAGATTGTTTAACTTTTTGGCCACATGCCATTTGTCAGCTGATATTCAGCTCAATTTTATATAAAAATCATCATTTTATTTGCTAAAATGTAATCATCTGAATTCCAAATCAAGGCCTCCTTAAAAATTTTGCAAACTTAAAAAGTAAATTTTCGAATACACATTTTTTTTTTTTTTTTAAACAAGGATTAATGTAAAATTTCATCACAGGATCTCCTTTAAAAAATGCTGTGCAATTATCTAACACTTTTTAAATCCTGTCATACTACTAACACAAATTCCTTAATATGCCAGCTAAAATTCTAGCTGCTACACAATATGACAAAAAACCTAATAGGATAATATTCTTCTATAGTTACTGTAAAATTAAAAAATGTTTCTACTACTTACGTAATGGCTTTAGTCCTGCACCTTTCAATCGTTTCAAACTCTTACAGGCTGGGATGATACCTTCACCTGCCCGCACTCTCTCTTGTAGGTGTCCAACAGCATCACATCGCATCTCTGCAATCCTCTGTAACTTTTTGGCAACTGCAGGTATTTCATAGGAAATAATAAACTTTACAAACTATACCATCATGATAAAAATTGACCAAATTAAAGTTTGTCAGAGACAACTTTTACATTTTGGGAACTTTACCATTTCTCAAAAAAAAAAAAAAAAGTTAATTGTTAATTTAATCATATATATACTAGATTTCACTTTCAAGACATACATTACAGGTTTCTTCTTTTAAATCACAAGTCAACATTTCTCTGATAATGGTCACACAGCACACATTTGAAATCAGCACAGATTGAATGACTGAACACCATACAAAGAATTTCACTGGTCCAGGATGTAACAGAATGGTACTGTTTACCTGTGAAACCATAATTGGCAGAGTGCACATGTAAACAGATGCATTGGGTATGTTTACAAATAACACAAATCAGTCTTTCTTACAGCACACCATGAATTCCTACACTTTTGCAATACTGAAATTCAAGGCACTATACTGACCAGATTGGCCATTTTTGGGGTAAGGATCTTAGGAATTGGGAGGATAAATTTGCACTCGTTTTTCTGCATTTATGCACTGTGCATATGTAATTTTTGTAGAACAACAAAAATTATACTTTCTTCTGGGGTGATTCATTCCCCTGCACATATTCTTAAGCATACCATAAAAATCCCAGCTCTCTTGCTCAAGGGACAAACTACAGTATACTACATAGTTGACCAAAATATTTGCCTGCTGCTGGCAACATACATGTGTGTATGTCCCAACAAATAATAATGGATCACATTTGTGCAATACACATGCTGTGTGTATCACATATTATTTCCCAATGTATGAGGTGGAAGTCCTGTGTATTTTTTCCCCTACTTGGATTAATGCCTTTATCATATTTTGGTGCAACACTGTCATCCCAATTTCCAATTAGTTTCCATAGTGAAGTTTTGTTATAATTAGGTGTTAGTTTCTTATTAAATAAAAATTACAGAGTGATAGCCCTTGAGATTACTGTAGTTTTCGAGAAATGTGAATGCCACTTACAATGGAAAGTTTCTCATCTTGAGCCCTATGGTTCCTAATAAATGACTGAAGTTTCAAAGACATTCAAAGCCCATCGCACACCACTTCAGGGCTTAACAGTAATAAAAACAAGTATTGCACCTCCCATTAAAGTCAAAATAAAAGAAGCTGAAACAAGGCAGAACAGTCGATAGCTTAAATGATGTATGTATGATGCATGAACAGTCTGAGTACCTGCTATCACCTTCTACACTGAAAGTTATATTTACTATAATCTGCCTCTGCTTGAGTGTGTATTGTGGAGTTTCATGCAGAAGCAAAAACTCACAATAAGCTAACTGCAAGAAGGCATGGTATGACAGACTGGAGCTGTCTCTAGAAACCACTTATAAATATTTTTCATATTCTTTGTTTTAATAACATACAAATACATCATCCTTACATGTTTTTCTTTACTTTACATGTCTGGTTTTGTGTTGTTCTCTTCTAGAGGCTTGCATGCATGTGTCTTCACCCCCATCTAATAAATGTAGCCTCATACTTTTAGTGTTATGTCGAATAATTAGTTTTCCAGGCACTTTATCCTGCCCACCCTTCCAAATTCTTCTACAAATCTTAAATTTTGTGGGATGAAAGCTTTGAAACGAAACCATTCTGTCCAAGGCTTGAAGACAGTTTGCCAAATCTACTATACCTACAGTAATACTTTTTTTTTCACTGTATACTGAGCCCCATGTAAATGTTGCAAATAATGACACATCTCTTATGTTTGCTGTCAGAGCCTCATGATATACAGTAAAATGCATACCACTTACATCCACAAAACTAGAGTTCTTTGACCGAAGAGTACAAAGAGATCTCTCAATGTAACTTCAACATTCTACATTCAAATATCTATTTAGGTAATGGGCATCAAACATACCACTACCAAGCATTCACAGTGAAGCAACCCACACATACCAAACTTGGCATTGATATAAAACAAAAATGAGGTTGTACTCTCTATCATACTCCCTATGTGAGTTATCTGATTTAATTACACACAAACACACAATAAACAATACATTTCATTTGTTTCTTTCCTGTGGCCTTTTTTTGAACTGTAATGTAATATTTCTCTATAAAGTGTTGTCAACAAGCTACCTTCCAAGAAAAACATTGAGTAACCACTATTATTTAAAGGCAGTGACTAACATACTACGATATCATACTAACCAGCAACTTTCCATATGATTTCATATGGCATGAAGGAATCAAATTTCTATGAGTTGTTCATTTACCTTCTGGGTAATGAAGCAGAACTTTCTGGAGGTCTCCTTTCTCCAGCACCATGAGATCGCAGTGAGATGCAGCCTGGATTGTGTTTGTCCTAGGCATGCTGAAAATGAGACTGACCTAAATGTAGGAAAGAGGCCTCAAAATTAAGAATGATTCAAAGAGCTGTCAACAATAATCAATGCAAAGTGACAATTTGAAAATTAACCCAATTCACACATGATATCATGCATGATATGAAGTCACGAGATTTCTAACCCTAATCTTATTTTATGTCTCCTCACTAAACCCTAACCTTATGACATGATATCATGCATGATATGCATGTCTTGAGAAAGAGTGTGACACATTACAAAACAAAATGTGAGGATTTGGTGTGTCAATTGAACTGTTTGATACATATCCATAACCACTGTCTACTTGCAAAAGGTGTAATGAGCTGCAGTAAATACTTACAACTAGGAGAGAGATTTGGATAACACTAATCAAACGCTGAATTACTCACAAAATCATTTTCCTTTGTTTATAGATTTTACATACAGTACACAACATCACAGGAGTTTG
Organism: Holothuria glaberrima; assembly: GCA_009936505.3. Classification (NCBI taxonomy): domain Eukaryota; kingdom Metazoa; phylum Echinodermata; class Holothuroidea; order Aspidochirotida; family Holothuriidae; genus Holothuria; species Holothuria glaberrima. Next base: position 17,077 of record WURT03651672.1, read on the forward strand.
CAATGCATGGTCTCATTTTAATTTTCATCCTTCTGATGTAGACAATTATAGTAATGAGAGTGTTTTGAATAAATCTTTTATTAAGATTAATAACATGACTATTTATTCTTGTATTTTATATTTGAAGAAGGCCCACTTTATATATAACTTTTTTGATGATAAAGGTACTGCTTTAGAGTATACTGCATTCATCAATAAGTTTAACATTGAAAGCAATTTCCCATTTACTTTTTACTATGGTATTCTTTCGGCTATACCCAGAAACTGGAAACAAAATATTGAACCAATTCACTATCTTGCCAAAAGTTATTCTTGACTGACATCTTACATTTCCTGCCCCATTCCCACCAAAACTGTTTATAATTATTTTATTATGAATAAGCATCAAACTCCTAGAGCTTTACACAAATGGCAGCAATCTTCAAACAAAAATTATGACTGGGCCAGTATTTTCAACATACCTTTTCTAGCAGTTTGTGAGGCTAAAATACAGTTCTTCCAGTTTCATTTCATTCACAGAGTCATTGCTACTAATGATTTTCTACATAAAATTAAGTATATGGACTCTTCTTTGTGCACCTTTTGCCATACTGAGCCAGAAACCCTAGAACACCTTTTTTTTTTCTTGTATTGTCACCCAGCAATTTTGGCAGAGTGCTGTGAACTTGTGTCTCAAATACATCCTTCTTGTATGAATGGGAGCTTATAAAGTTTAGGTTATTAGATGACTTGCAGCATCCTATTAATTTCTTTTTACTACATGCCAAATACTTCATATTCAGTTCTAAATTAGACAATAAAAAACCTGTTACAGAGATTTTTCACAAAACGTTAAGTTTCTCACAAGTGTGGAACTTTATATATTGAGTCAGAAACAGAACAATTTGAAAATTTTAAGATACAATGAAACTTTCCTGCAAGAAAATTTCAGTGTGTAATCAGTGTGTAATGCTATGTTTTTTGAAGAGTCAGTAATGATTGTTATTATGTTATGACTAAGCTTTGTTTCATATGGTATTGACATTTTGATATTAAATGTCATGATGTTCTGTAACTCGGCATTGCTAAACTTAGTAATTTCACATAGAATTAATTGTGTTCAATTAATCACACGACATACATTATTTGGGTACATTATATATATTTTTAATGGCAGTGGCAGTTGTGTTTACAACACAAAGGTGCTGCTGGAAAATTATTGGTTATTGTAGTGTAAATATGTATATATCGTGCTATTCTGTAAATACTTGTACATTATATCGTCAATACAGAATTGAAAGGAAGTAAAATTGAGACAGTGTGAGAAACAAATCATGTATATGGGCAAATATATGGTAAACCAACACAGAGTTATTATATAGGCATATTTTGTTTTGTTAATTAGTTTCATAATGTTTTATTAGGCTAAGGGCTAATCCTTAGATGTACAGAGATAGCCTGAAAATTTTCAAGTTGCTACTTCAATTTTGAAAAATATTTCTATGTAGGTCCTATGGAAAATGTAACGGGTGAACACTGACATACATCAAGAAAAATAACGGGTGTAATAAAATAGAAATGGCTATTTTTCAGAAAGTTTATTATTTACATACTTTTTGCCATTTTCTGAGGATGATATGTAGCAATACTTAATAACAAACTCATTGGGGGCACTATTTGATCAATATTAAAAAAATAAATTGTAAATGTATGTCAATGTTACACCCGTTATGAAATTGTGTTTGCCCGTCATAAAAAATGCTGAAATTAATAAAGTTTACCATATTATGGTCCTTGCTTTATATCTATAATATATATGTCATGACTGACAATAAACAAGGTAACATCAATTTACGATGTTCACAGGGTTCAATACCTGTAAGTAAATTTATAATTGTTTGACATACATATGCATCACATAAATGTATGTCA
>WURT03651683.1:0-18986 GCA_009936505.3 Holothuria glaberrima
ACATGAGATCCATATTTCAAGGCTGGGTACATGCAGCTTAAAAAACTCGGGAAGTGCCGTTTCCGGCCATCTGAGGGGTCTGTGAAGCCAAAAATTTTCTTGTACGCTCCGCGCCAACTGGTGGTGGCGCTCCGCTTAGATAGTCCTATAGTATCAGCTAAGTCTGCCCCACCAGTCATACCCTTCGCCCCCTCTACCCCCCAGATTGAAAAGTCTGGCTACGCCACTGTACGTAGGCAAGAGCGGGGTGCTTGTAGTAAAATGTGGACACCATGCATCGTCCTCACCTTTACAGTGTACGTATGGCCCGTGTAACATATTGAACGAGACGGGGTAGGTTTACTTGAACTCGTTGTTGCTTACGATTCTCGAACACCCCCACCCCTTCCTTTCCTTCCGGGACAGTTCCAAATTATCTAGTGGGGGAATTTTTTAAGGAAAATAAAGGATAGGAACTGTCCGTGGAAAATTGTCGGGGGGTCTGTCAGGGGTTGAGTTGTCGGGTCACGATTGATCAAACCACCACATTCACGCATGGACTGACCAAGTGCACACATACTATCCTCCCTTGAGAGATATCAAATTGCTGCTATCTCAATAACCTGTGTGTTGTCCGTTGCGTAACAATCTGCAAAAGTTAAGCCCCGATCATACATTTGTCCATGAACATCGCCATCAGTAGCGTATCTACCGGGGCAGGCGCAAAGATGATTGAACAACATCTGGACAATTTTAGCTTGGTGACATTCGCGGACCACCGTTCGGGACGAGACAATATATTCTCACCACAGAAATGTTCGCTTGGACAATCCACCCCCAGTTATTGGCCCATATGTGAAAACACTACGTGTCAGCAACCATTTACTGCCCATCAATTTCATCACAAGTGTACGAGGCGGGGGCAGGGGGGCATATGCCTTCCCAATTCGGGCAAAAATAGTGGATCCATTCGGCAAATGTGACAGCCAAGAAAATAAATTACGCACTTTTATTTGGGCAACTTGGTCCAAGTTATAAATTCGGGCAAAAATTATCCCTGCACCCCCAAAATATTGACCCCCGTACGCCTATGAATGAATTCATTCGAGTTGAGAGGGGTTGACTTTAGGGTAGTGATTTTTCAGGAAGTAGTCAAGAACCTGGGTTTATTAAAAATATGTGTATCTTCCGTTTACAATTCTTGATTCGATTGCATAAATAATATCCTGAACGAACAATTACAAGCAAATGTGGTAAAATCCTCTCAATATTTAAGTTGATAGAGCATTTAAGTTCAAGCAGAAACAATATTCGAAAGGATATTGAATCGCATCCGACCGGAGCAACGAAATGCTCTTCCTTCATTATCGATTATTGTCATTGCCTACGTAGCAGGCTGTACGGCATTTTCCTTGATCAGTCATATGTTTGTGAAGCCCCAGTGAGATGAGCAAACAGAGACGGCTCCGCGATATACGCTTACACTGCACTTACGCTGAGACGCAGAGCCAGAAGAGGCTTTCCCGGCTGTACTCCCCCTTTTCGACACCTCCTTTTTTAGACGGTACCAAAGCTTGTTGACAATATGTAATGCTTATTTTAATTGCCAGATGCTCCGCAGAAATACCATTCAAGTCTTCTTTCCTTAGACCACCTAACACCTTCTTTCGAGGCTTCGTACAATTGGCTCGCATATGTGCGAAATTTGCCCTTATGGAGTAAGCCCCCTACCCCCCCCCCCCTTTCGGGTTTGAAATCCTGGATCCGCCTAAGTCGAAGTTTCCACCATTGGTGGTCTAGTTTAGCAATTGCCATCATTTCATCTGTAACATAACATACCGATGATACCGTATGAACAGCACTGATACGAATCAGTAGTAGCGCACTTTTTCAAACGAAAGGTACTACGCTACATTATCGGATCTGTGGAACCATAACCGTGTCATATCAGCCTGTTAGGAGCGGTTATGATCAAGAACATTAAAAACTACTTAAGGTCAACAATGGGGGAGGAACGGCAAGCCAGTTTTAAAATTACTTCCCATTGAAAGAGAAATGACAGAAAGAATGGACTTTGACAATGTAATTGACCGGTTTAGCTGCATGGCAAACAGAAATATACTTTTGTAAGGAATTCTTTTACTAGATTATCATATTATTTCAACTTTCATACTGCCCTTTACCTATCAAATCAAAATTCCATGGTTAAATCGAATTTTTCCTAGCCACTCTAGTGCATCTGGCGAAGAGAGACACCTTGAAACACAGTTATTTGGAATTTTGGGGAAATTTTGAATGGTTCTTACAGTGGATTTTTATTTTGTCATGTGCCATAAAGCAAGTAGGCATAGGCTCATGTCAGCAGAGAGGAATGAGATGGCAGCAAAGCATGCAGTGAGAGCAGTAAAATCTAACAACGATATAAATTGTATCTTCATGTTTAGGCTTACATGTAAAGGATATTCTTGAACATCTGTTTATTTCCTGATAAGGCTCAGTGACGTACACAGGGGGAGGAACTGGGCCACTGTTGCCCCCCATCCCTTACTGATGCCAATTTTTTTTAGTTGTTAAAAAAAGGAAATTTTTTAACACAATTTTTACCTCAAAAGGTAGCATATTTGGCACCAGATTGCATGTAAGGACACCTAATTTTTCAAAAATTTTCAAAGGAGAGGGGGATACCCCTCCCCTTACACCCCTCCCACAGGTCGGCGATCACACAACATACTGAATAATCTAAACAGCCCTCAGCCTCTGAAGATATGTCGAGTCTTCGCACACCAAGTTGGTAAAGTTTACCGGGAAAGGTGTTCTTTTGCCCCCCCTCCCGACAAGTGACCCCAGATACGGCGCTGATCGTCTTGCGATTCATGTCGTTGTTTCACAGATTTACGCTTAGATTATGCAGCTACGTGTAACATATGCGTAATGTTCATGCGCCATATAATGTAGCCCCAGACTCATCATACTTGCAATGTTGCAGAGTACTGAGAATGTTTAGGCCATAAATAATGAGCAAATGATGAGAATAGATCGAGACGTTCTCAAATGTTTTGAACATTTGTTGAAAAGATGAAAGTTAGCATGTAGCTAAAAATTTTAATACTGTCATTTTAGTCTGTTGGGAAGCCCGTCTACACGATCATACATTATTTTGTTCATGAACATCGTAATACAGAACAAATGTATGATCGTGTAGTGTAGACTACTAAACGGTGCTTGTAGCATGTAGGGGCAATGTATGCTGGGCTCTGTAAACTACCGTAGTTTTCTGAGCTGTGAAGTGTGACTTGCAAAATCGGGCGCATCTGTTTAATAATCATGGGTAGTATAAGATAGTGTTGGACCAATTGCTCCTGCGAAGGCTTCGGGTGAACTCAGTAAAGATAACCAAAATTAAAGAGATGTTAAACAGTTACTTTCAGTTTCCTTGATTATGTAGTTAGATGATTCCAATTCTAACAGATCAGATGTAAAATTACGGCTGGTAGAAAAAAAGATGATTAATGGGACAATTTACAAATTTACAGAAATTACTGCATGCTTCTTCTTAGATGTCTGCAGCACGGGTGGCGTGGGATATAGGCCTCAGACATAAGGCAGAAAGTATGCTATTAGGGGATATTACTTGGGATTGGCTGAAAGTACCACGCCATGAATAACTGACCAATCCCAGAAGGGAGGGGAAGCCAGACAGACTAGATGCCGTGTGCAGTGTCTCACTCTCATGTAAATGAGGCATTGCATCATGGCGCTACAATCCTAGCGATGAACATGAGAAAATGGTGCCCCTCTTGATCTAGATTGAAATACCCACTATACTACATGACAGCAGTAGATTGACAACTTAAGCCACTGAGCATCAGTTAAAGTGGACTGGACTTACAATACATCCGTGGTAAGAAGATGTGAACATTTTGTATTATAATGCAGAAACTACATTCAACAGAAATTAATGGCAAAAGTAGCTAAATTACCTCCAGAGGCAGAGAGGAAGTCACGAGTGAGACCAAAAACTGCTGTTCCTCTTCACTATGAATGGATGCAAGATGTCCTGTTGTTAGTTCTTCACCGTTACAATCGACTAGTTTAAATACCTTGCATGCATCCTCTGCGTCGGCAAAGGTTAGTTTGTGATGGAAGAGTCTGCAAAGAAAGATTATAATTTATATAAAAAAGATTTTGTAATGATCGGTTGCAATCAGTTGAATGGATCATTCCAGTGGCGTAAGCAGGATTTGTCTCAAGGGGGGAGGGGGCATGCAGTATGGTGTGTGATCACCGGCCTGGGGGAGGGGTACAAAATTTTTTTGAAAAATTAGGTGTCCTCAGATGCAATCTGATGCCACACATGTTAGCTTTTGAAGTAAAATTTGTGTTACAAATTGACGTATTTTTAGGAACTAAAATAAACTTTGCCTCAGTGAGGGGGTCTATGGTGGGACACCCCTCCTCTTTGAAAATTTTGAAAAATTTGGTGTCCTTACATGCCGTCTGGTGCCACTTGTGCTACCTTTTCGAAGTAAAATTTGTGCTACAAAATTTGCGTATTTTTAGGAACTAAAAGAAAAAGGGCATCAGGAATCGCCGGCGTGGAGGAGGGTCTAAGGGGAGGGGTTCCCCTCCCCTTTGAAAATTTTTGAAAAATTATGTGTCCTTAGGTGCAATCTGGTGCCACATAGGCTACCTTTTGAAGTAAAATTTGTGTTTCAAAATTTGCGTATTTTTACGAACTAAAAAAATTAGCATCAGTGAGGGGACCATGGGTAGCAACCCCTCCCCTTTGAAAATTTTTGAAAAATTAGGTGTCCTTACATGCAATCTGGTGCTACATATAATACTTTTTGAAGTACAATTTGTGTTAAAAACTTACGTATTTTTAGGATCTAAAAAAAAAAATGATATCTGTGAGGGGGATTGCCAAATCCCCCCTGCTTACGCCAGTGGATCATTCCCCCTCCCCTTACTCCTCCCCCTACATATCTTATCATGGTGTTTCGAATCAAATAAAGTATTGTATCATCCCAAATAAACCACAGAGTTCCATGGTTTCTAGTTAATCTTTCATTGGCGAAAATTGTCACATGATTACTAGGAACGATACGCATGATCTAGTTATGAAGATAATAATAATAAATAAACTTACAGAACGCTTAAGTCTACATAGTATTCAAAAGCGCTGTGCAAGCCTATATATAACGAAAAGTTAACTTGACCAAATGAGTCTTTTAAATTAGACTTTAACTGTGTAAGAGAGGGAGAACTACTGATAGAACTGGGCAGACAATTCTAAAGCTTGGGCCCAGCTGACGGAGAAGCACGATCACGGTAAGTTTTCAGTTTAGTTCTGGGAACAGTGAGGGTGAGTGTACTGCTATAACGCAAGGTATAACGAGTATTGACATGAAAAGTCAGATTATCAGACAAATAGGAGGGTGCCACGCCATGAATGCATTTATACACAATGAGCAGTACTTTGGAACTTAATTCTGAATACAACAGGCACCCAGTGCAGAGAATAACCCCAGAGGCAAGAGAGTCAATAGCTTCTCAAACTTGGGGTGGGGGCATAACCTTGACGAACATAATTCAAGTGCAATTCTCCAAGCTCTAGTAACGAGGGATTCAGGGCTCGCAACTTAAGAGCCCGGGGAAACAATTTGATTTCATAACATCTGAGGTGTATCCTGAGGCCCATTTTCCCGCAATTTGAATTCATTACAACATGCTTTTCCACAACTTTTGAGCTTGATTTATTGGAATGAGATATTCTATAAGCTATGGAACCAACCACATGGTGTACCTGGCCTTTTTGTTCGGGTTCAGGAATAAGGAGGGGTGGATGCCATACGATATCCTCTTCATTTGCAAATGAGGGTGAAACATGTCCCCCGTCCCCACTTGTTGACGTTCGTGTCCAGTATCCGGGCTCTACGCCCAGACCCAAAAGGGACCGCTTAAGACCCACTAGGCCCCACATCCTATATGGTGAGGGTAGTTCGCGTTTCCTCGGCACTAACGGCGCCGTTGGCCTTCGAGTGCTATTATGACTATCAAATTGACCTTGAAATAGGCAAAAGGTTCTCAACAAGGCCTGATTTGGAATGTAGGCTACGCAAGTATGTAAGCTTAAATTCAACCGTGGGATGAATTCATTTTGTTCTTGTGGAACCCTAAGCAGACTAGTAAGAGTTTGAAGAAATATATAAAAAAGATGGGACTACAATATGTAGATACTAGGTGATCGGTAAAAACCTGTTAAATGCATACCCGGTCCCTTAAATGAAACTCAGACATCAAAAACCACATACATCGTTACTACAAATGGGTTACATAATTATACCGTGTGGGGCAGTGTGTCCAATGGTGTCATCAGAATTTTCAGTCTGGGGGAACAAGGGGGGCACAACAGTTCGATGGGGGGGGGGCATGACTAGACAGTGGCAGATGCATAATTTTGCAGGGAGTATGAAACGCACACTGTCAAGACCATGCTTCACCCAGTGACGTACCCAGAATTTCTCTCACGGGGGGGGGACATGTAATATTTTAAGTGAATACCGGCCTAGGGGAGGGGTCTAAGGTGAGACGTTTCTCCCTCCCCTTTGAAAATTTTTGAAAATTGGGTGTCCTTACACGCAATCTGGTGCCACATACGCTACCTTTTGAAGTAAAATTTGTGTTAAAAAATTTAAGAATTTTAGGAACTAAAAAAAGGTGTACACATGGATTGAGAAATTCTCGTGAAAGTGGGAACGTGCATGTGTATTGCCGAATCAAATATACGTTCAATTGTAGAATTTTCGATTAACGTGGAATTCCAATGATCCCACGAACTGAGTGATTGGAGTCATACGGGTGTGTTTGCGTTACAGCTACCCAAACTGCATTATGATACTTTTAGTAGCGGCATAAACTTAATTTTCATATTTTGAACCCAATCGGAAAATAAATGTATGAATACGCCCAGTCCGAACAAGAAATCATGTAAAAGTCAGACTGGAAGGGAGGGGGACCTAAATACAGACTGATAGCAGAGACAAGGTGTAGAAGGGGAGAGGTCACCCCGGGTGTGTGGGGGCCACATACATAAAAAAGTATTAAGGCAATGGTAATTTCTATTGTCAAATTTTCTAGAGAGAAAATTTTTCTATATACTGAGGGGCAGCACCGCTGGTCATCTTGGCTTCTAGCCTGCATTGATTTTGAGTGCCATAATGTTGCCAAAGAAATTGGGTTCTTTATAAAAGAAGCACGGTTTACCGAAGTTTTGAACCTTATATTCAGCTCTTTCGGTTTTATAGGTTCTTTTTATTATTCACTCCGGTTATCTGACCCCATTTATTACATTACTAATATCCCATGGTGTAATGCCTACACAGCCTGCGTTATCTCTGCAAGCACACTGCCTTCTCATTTTGTATTCTGACAACCAGGCTTAAATAGTCCCAATTTTAAGAATCTAAAAATTCTTATATCAATTCTATATATACTTTTTCTTTTAAATTAATGTGATCTTATATTTGTAATCTTCATCATTTGAAATCCAAATTGAGGCACATTCTTATTTTACATGGGGTACGTGTCTGAATTTAAATGGTGAGAACCTCAGCACTAAGTTATAAAAACAGCAGTATGCATGGCCACCTTAACCAGAGTTAACCTGACATCAATCTGTCAATAGGCCCAGGCCGGCGCGTACACACAATTGGAGGGGGTTTTGTTGGAGTGCGACATGTTGAGGGGTTGAGGAGAAAAAACGGCTTTTAGAGTTCTCTAGATGCAAAATGGTGCAATATTTGTGCCTCAGACGTAATAAAATTTATAGTGATCATGCGTTTTTTGCCATTATTTTTTCAAGCTTGGGTCATGGGGCTTTCAACCCCCAAAACACCCCCGTGGCTACGCGCCTGCATAGGCCTATCTAGCAAGGCCTATTTTCAAACGTGTATTTCTCCTTTAGGACATTTACATTGTCTTCTCTTGACTGCTTTCCAATATAAATTTGAGAATTCGGTGTGATATTCTATTTTCCATACATCAATGACAAGATATTTTCATAGACATATTTCTCACCTCTATTAGTTGACTATAATCGCCAAGATCGTACGTGTCATCAAAAATATTTTTTTCAAAGGTGGCTTAAAATAAAATAACTATAGAGATGTAACACGATGTATTTCTCTAAGTTTGTATCTTACCTAAAACATTTTCCGTTGAACCCTGTCCAATGAGGAGGGCATGGAATTGTGTAGGCTCCACTACCGCCAGCCAACATAAGCATTAGCCCAAGAAGGAATATCGTCTGTGACTGCATGTTGTTTGAACTTCAATACAACGTCGGGGTTGTTACTGGAAAAGAAGCAGCCTTTCTGCTATAATAGTAAGAACAGGATGCGTCTTCTAAAGCAAGTTGATCAATGAAAGATCAGCTTATTCCAGCCATTTCTTTATATCTTCGTTTTATCATATTGTAAGTTAGAAGTACGTTCAATGAATCTCCTATCGCATTACAGCAACCTAGGATGACGAACGTACTTTTTAAAACTTGATACTTGGAATACTGACGTGACATACAAACCGAAATATTAGTGCACTTAAAGGTCATATGCCATTCATTTTGCCATCTTTTTCACAAGAGGACAAGCCATCCCATCCACTCCCAGTGCGTGTTTTGAAAAATGTTAAAAATAATGATTTTGTGGCGAAAGAATCATCGTAATTGATTTTGTTTCTGAAAAGCTTATGTGAGGTTTCAGCCATTTCGCCCCTCACCAACTTACTTTTTGTGCTTTTGGTAATATGATGAAACATGGACGATCCCTTTTGAAGCAAAGTGCTTCTTCGCAACAGGCTCAGAAAAGAAATGTTAATTTTGGGGCATATACTTCTGGTCGAATACTCAGTAGCTTTGTCTAAGACGTTTCCTGCATGGGTACTCCCCCTCCCTCTCCGGAATATTACCGTTACAGACAAATCCCGGAATAACTCTCCGTGGGAAACTTCTACCTGAACAATACCGGTGACCCATCTCAGAAAATTTAAAGAATTACAAATTTTCTGGTTGGGCAAGTTGTCTGTGGGGTAGTTTTCGTTGGTGGCAATGTTCAGGTGAACACTGCCTAGTGAATATTTTCCAGGTAAACACTGCCCGGTGGCAATTGCCCGGGTAGCGGAATTTTTCCCAAGACGAATGGAGAAGATTTCAGAAATTTCCGTACAAACCATGAAAAATAAAAAAAAAACGCTCCGGGTAAGATGCAGGTTCAAGTTAGGATGGCAAAATTACATTTCCCCCATTCGTCTTGGGAAAAATCACACTTTCGGGTGGAAATTGTCCGGGGGTTATTAGTCACGCCGGTCTAAGACTTAGGGGTCTAATTCTTGTAAAAATTTTCCTTTATAGTGTTGTATGAAGGAGACTAATGGAGACATAACCAGGGAGGTGATAAGAACAGTATAGGTCATACATGTGAAGGGGATCTCATGTAGCGTGGCTTCCAATGCAATCAATTATTTTGAACACTTATATTTTCTGTATTTTGCCTGTTATAACTCAGATCAGGAGTATAGAGATAAGGACCTCAAAGTGACTGTGATTATACTCTTTCGTCTGTTCGTCAGAAACAAATACTTTGAGCGAATTGCTGCAAACATTGAGTTGTCATATAGTTCCCATAGTGGCAACTTACGCGTGCACCAAATTAGAGGGGCTTGGTAAACATAAAATCTAACTCAGGACTGCAATGTCAGTTGTAAATTGGAGATGACAAATAAATCAAAGGGTTGAAAACTGTTACTTTGATATTTTCATTCCGTGTTCAGCTTCGGGAATTGATTTTTAATGTTACTCAAAATAAATCAACGATAGACCTCAACACAATCCCTGTGCCTTTTTACTCAATATAATAAGAGTGAATTACCACTCCCAGCAGAATGGAATCTCGATCGAATTCCACTCTATAAAAGAGTGGTCACTGTAGTAGTCACTGTTTTACATTTAGAGAGTAGGTACCGTGCTAACTTCACGGTTGATATAGGCGTCTGGGGTATAATTTTCTATAATGGCCCGCAACCTTTTTGTTGAGTATTAGATCCCATTACGGTGTTTCATATGGCATTTGAAGATGTTACATATTTATTTTATAGCCATAAGTTCGTGCTTTAGAGGCAACTTAATCATTGACAAGATTCCAGCTCGTACCTCTGTGTGAAACTATTTTTTAGTCTGAGTTCTGACAGCAACTCGCAGGGTTGCATGCATGGAGATTTCCTGATTCACTTTGTTAATTTTAAATCCTTGAATATGTATTTATTTGCCTGTTTTCAACAGCTTGCAAGCTTCCCTTCCTATGAAAACTAATAAAAAGGCCTGCCACGCTGAGAGCAAATTTGTGCACAATTGAGATTTTGAACTAAGTAAGCGTGTATAATAATGTGGTGGCCCCTGCCTTTTCTCTTCATTCAAAATGAAATTTTGCATTGTGGAAGGAAATATATAATGCAAAAATATTCTGAAATACCTTCATTTTCTTTGTTTTTGCACCATCAATATTTTAATCATTTTGGTATTACATGCACATCCCAGTCGAGCACATCACTTTAGCAACATTGTCTATACCGTGCCTAAAAAAGAGGTTCGGGGAAAAGTTTGCTAGTTAAGACTTTAGTAATACGTTCATCTGCTTTTTAGAGAGAAATTTTAAAGTGCATATCAACCATCATCTTTTAGGAGCAATTTTTTACCGATAACCTCACTTACTCAAAGGAAGGGGGGGGGCTCATTGGTCTGAAGTCTATATAAAATGCCATGGGTGGCGGTAGGATTTGCTCCAAGGGCAAAGTTAACTTCCCCGACTTATTCCCCGGTTTATTGTCTATATCAACAATAGTCCTGATGTACTGTAGTACCTGCATGTTCACCACATCATTTGACCAATCAAGACCTAATATCTGTATGATTTCACTTCGTATGCATTCGCCTTTTCTTCGAATTATAGGCAGCAAGTAGCCAGAATAACCAATTGGGGGGAGGGGCACATTGATTTTAGATTTTCACCGACCTGACGGAGGAGTGTAAAGGGAAGAGGTGTCCCCCTCCTCTTTGAAAATTTTTGCCTATTTCAAGGACTCTAGATGCAAAACGGTGCGACATTTTCGATTATTCTTCCTATATTTGTATTCCAAAAAGGCTGGTCTCGTGATAAAATTTTCCTTCTTCAGTGCGAGACCTTTTATTGAAAAAGTCACGGAGTCACGTGCCCCCTCGTCCCCCCCCCCGTGGCTACGTGCATGATTATAGGACCCTCGAGATTCGGCTCAGACTTACCTGCTTACATGTCTGAAATTCACGAACAATGCATCCCTTTAACACGGCTCGCTGTCTTAATCACACTGTGGTCATCACATTAACATGATAGTTAAAATACCTGCAGAGACCCCTGACTGCCTGATACTCATCAAAACTTGTTATGCCTACAATTAGAGTACATGTACAAACGTAATTATACTTCGAGCTTTCCGCAAGGTAATCTCCAACTTGTTTGGGCACCGACCGTCGAGGATATGATGTTGACTGTTTTTTTTTTACTACACAACCCATGTTACTGCATATTTTGCACAATATATCAAATTGCTATAGGCTTACAGATGTTTGTGTCCCTACAGTATTTTTTGCTGGACGGGTGGGGGAGGGTGGGTGGGGGTGGGATGGGGGAGAAAGGAGCAAAGGTGAAGAACTAGCGTAGGGGATCAGACCCCCTAAATGCCTTATTGTGCCCTAAATCGCTGCATTGATGTGACGTAATCACCAGGGACCCCCAAATCAGTGCCAACGCCCCTCCCTATTCACCGTGTACTCTGTAGCGCGCACCGGAGAATTCCCAACGCCCCGGGGACGGTACGGACCACTTTGAGAACCACTGGACTAGGCCTACATGTTTGGGCGATTGACAGGCTAAAGGCGATAACAATATTTTATCGTTCCCTCTCGCCTGTCTGTTTCCCGAGTCATTCTACACTACCATTTGACAAGTTAAGAGAATATTTATAGGTATTTTTCAGTCTTGGGTTTTCCCATGGGGGTCTTCGGGAGGGAGAGACTGGGGTTGCTCGCGCTAATAGCGGTCTGTTTGCTACGTCACTGTTGGAATAGGAAGGTGTAAATAAGAACCATAAGAAAACTCAGAATAGTAAGTTTAAATTGCTGTATTATGTCATGGAAGTACTACCTCGCATAATTATGTGTATACTTTAAGTTACACTAGTAATCTTACCTTACCCATAATAATCATTGAGAACCTCCACCTGTTAAATAAACTTGTGAAATAAATGATTATGAAATTATTGCTGTTAGAAAAAGTTCGCTTTATTAGAAGTTTGGAATCCTCTTAATTACGTCTAACCATGCATATTTGCAGACCTTTAGTAAAGGAGAGGTACAAGGGGAAGAAAAGACCCCTTCCAGAAAAAAAAACCTCTTGAAAAATTTAAAAAACAAAACTAATATTCCCTCAAAATATCTTAACAAATTTCATCCCTTGGGAAGTATTCACCCATAGGAGCTCTCTTGTTCACTTTGACAACTTTGTTGGCTGCTACTGAAGGCGATATTCAAAGCAAGGCAACTGACAAATATATCGCAAGCGAGAACTGTTGAATACATCAGCCCAGAAGCCGCCAGAATGAGAACCCGCAGCTATCGCTCCACGGGAGTTGGGTCCGTTGTTTGGCTCCCCGGGGAACCATCCGTTGTAATCGAAGCTCGACTCATCGGCCCAGTACTGGACACTGTTGCTGCTGCCAACGACCATTCCTATGAAAACCTGAGGATCCCACTCCGAAGGGTTGTCTATCTATGAAAAGATAATACACAACATAAGAATCCCCATAGCAGTTTCCCAGTAGAGGGGATTCTGTTAACTCAGTAAGGATTTTGAATAAAAAGTGATACCATACTTCTAAGGGAGGCTTAAAGTTGCTCTCTAAAACACTTGGGTCACGAGGGAACTGAACCAACATTTTCGGTCAAATTTTAAACTAATTTTGGTTAAATGAAGTCTTTTGGGTCATTATTTGACTAAATAATTTAAGTCGGTTCCCTCCTGACCTACTTTTGGGTCAAATTGACCCAACTACCCAACTGTTTTTACAGTATGGTTATCAAAGATTGCTTTAACTTCCATAAACTGCATTGCTCTTTAATAATGTCAATCAGTGAAAACTGTGAGGGGAGCCTTTCACACATTTAAACTTCACTAAAGCTTGACGGTTGAGTACTAAACGTTTAAGTGATACACTAAGACAATAAATAATGAGCCATTGATGAGAATAGACCGAGAGGTTCTCAAATGTTTGGAACATTATTTATACAGAAAGTTAAAACATGTAGCTAAAAATTTGAACACCGTCATTCACCTCTGTTGGGAAGCCCGTCTACACGCCAATCATACATTATTTTATTCATGAACATCGTCATACAGAGCAATGTATGATCGTGTAGACGGTGCTTTTAGCATATAGGGTCATGTATGCACGGCTCTTTGAACTACAGTAGTTTTGCTTAGCTGTGAAGTGTCACTTGCAAAATCGGGCACATCTGTTTAAGTGACCATTGGTAGTATAAGATAGTGTTGGACAGGCCCGTAGCCAGACAAGGTGCTGAAGCGAAGGCTTTGGAACCAAAATTAAAGAGATGTTAAACAGTTACTTTCAGTTCCTTCATTCTAGTTAGATGATTCGGATTCTAACGGATCTGATGAAAAACTATGGCTGGTAAAAAGATGATGAAAGGGACTATATACAAATTTACAGAAATTACTGTATGCTTCTTGTTAGAGGTCTGCAGTACGAGTGCCATGGAATATAGGCCTTAGACATAAGCCAGAAAGTATTCTGTTAGGGGATATTACTTGGGATTGACTGAAAGTGCCACGCCATAAATAACTGACCAATCACAGAGGAGAGGGGAAGCCAGACAGATTAGGTGCCGTGTGCAGTGTCTCACTCTCATGTAAATGAGGCATTGCACCATAACGCATCGATCTTTACGACAAACAAACTGGTGTCCCTCTTGCTCTATATTGAAATACCCACTATACTACATGGCAGTAGTAGATTGACAACTTAGGGCCACTGAGCATCAGGAAAAGTGGACTTAAAACACATCGGTGTTAAGAAGATGTAAACATTTTGTATTACAGCGCAGAAGCTACATTAAATAGAAATCAATGGCAAAGGTAGCTAAATTACCTCCAGAGGCAGAGAGGAAGTCACGAGTGAGACCAAAAATTGTTGTTCCTCTTCACTATGAATGGATGCAAGATGTCCTGTTGTTAGTTCTTCACCGTTACAATCGACTAGTTTAAATACCTTGCATGCATCCTCTGCGTCGGCAAAGGTTAGTATGTCATGGAAGAGTCTGCAAAGAAAGATTGATGTGAAAACTGCAAGGATTAAGTCACCTTGTCTTAAAGCGACAATCTGACAATTGCACTAGAATTCCATAACAGTCGTTTCAATTAGTTAAATGGATCACCCCCCCCCTTACCGTCTCCCCTACAGATTTTATCGTGATGTTTTGAATCAAATAAAACACTGTATCATCCCAGGTACACCGCGGAGTCCCATGCATGTTTCTAGCTAAATTGAAAATGCAGCCCCAATTTAATTTGTATACCCTGCCACACTAGTTCAGGAATGGCTCCTATCAATCATTTGACAATATTTTTGGTCACTTATTTCTTATATTTATGCAGCATAACTCCTTGGTTTACCTTCATTATTCGATGATTTTATACAGGGACATTATGAAAATTACCGTGTGTTTGAGAGAAATAAGAGGAAATTTGTAAGATTTAGCAAATTTTTGAAAATTAATTTGGGGGCGACTACCTTCTCCCTTTAACTTTTCATTGACGAAAAATTGTGGCATACTTCCAAGGAACATCATGCAAGATTTACTCATAAAGACACACTCTGGTAAAGAGGGTCAACAGCTTTTCAACCCGGGAACATAACCTCGACGAAAACAATTCAATCCTACCAATCCCTAAGCCCTAGCAACAGGCATCCAGGGTCCGCTTAAAGGCCCCGGGAAAACTTGTAGGTGTATTTGAAGATCTGGAATGTAATCTGAGACATTTTCTTACCATTAAAATCCACTACATCTTGGTTTAATTGAATAACTTTTTTTGTAAGCTATTAAATCAAGCGCATGATGCACCTGCTATTTTTGTTCGGGTTCTGGAAAAGTAACGCGGGGGGGGGGAGGGGGTAGGCATACAATATGATATCCTCTTCACTTTCAAATTACGGGAGCATGTCCCCCATCCCCCACCTGTTGACGCCTGTGTTCAGAGTATCCGAGTTCTACCCCAGATCTAAAAGAGACCACGTAAGAGCCACCGGGCCTCACATCCTTCAAGTGCTATCATGACTATTAAATTGGCCATTAAATAGGGAAGGGGTTTCAACCCTGATCTGGTATGTAAGCAAGTATGTAAATTCAACTGTGGGCAGTCTTAATCATGGCAATTGTTTGTAAGAGGAGTTGAGAGCTTGTCAACCAAGCTGGTATTCAAGCTTCACTAATTTTTGTCTTTGAACAGGGGTTAAATTTAATTAATACCTAATGTGAAAAGTATCTGGTCACGAATTTGTAACTAGAGCAGCATTGCTGCTGTCGCTCAGCCCTTCTGATGTTAACTGTTCAGTTCTTAATTCATTTTGAACACAATCATGGTCCACACTTAGTACATACCCAAACTCACGGTGGGCTGGCCAGCACGTACACATTGTTCTCCTAGCAGATGGACCGTGTCAGGGTTAAATCTTTATAGCTAGCTCCTCCCCTTATATAGCACCGTCAGGGATCAGAAACTAGAGTCAAAGTCCATAAGTGCGACCAAATTGTGTAGGGCAGTGGCATAACCAGCGGGGGAAGAAGATATCAAATGTCTTTCCTCCTCCCTCCCTCCATCCCTCCCTCCCTTTAAATGCTGCTAAGAAGTGCTGATTTTGTATTTTTAAAATTAAATTATCCCAAGTTCTGCCATCGATTCCCTATAATGCTGGTTCCCTAGTTGACACGGGGCCTTAAGTGAGCAAATATCATATCTGGCAACTACTAAAAATTTCCTTTTTCATTTCATTTCATTTGTTTGTTTTCCACAACATGGAATTTCAATATAATACAGTATAATACCAAATTCAAAAATCCATAAACATGATATGAAGGAAGTAAGCTAAAAAACCCTAGGGGGCTTGTCGGGAGCTTTCTCCCTAAAGAAACAAAGAGGGAAGATGAACACACAATATTTGAACAAAAGTTACAAAGATAGTTTCATATCATCCTAAACCGGCAAACCCGTGCCCACAATATGCACCGCCACCCCCAGTTGCACACACGCTACTTCATAAGTTAATTTTAAGTTAAAGTAACACTGCGGAAAAGTTGAATATTACAATGAAACTTTTATTAAAACATGCTGATATAGTATTTAACGATATTTTTCTTAAATGAGTGTAAGCTTGGCTTAGAGATCAAAAGTGTCTGGTAAGGAGTTCCAGGCCCTTACTGCTCGGTAACGTAAAGAGCTTTGTGAAAAACGAGAAAAATAGTAACAATGCTTAAGAATAGCAGTCAAAAAAAAGTGACTGAAAACTTGTATCATGCTGGCTTTTGCCTTGAGTCTGTTCATTTGAGTTGGTGAGCAACTCCCTCCAGATAAAGCTAATTTAAGGCCACTACCATGTAATTTAACCACATTATCCATGGAGTGAGACTCCAAAGAGAATGGAAACCTCTAATACACCATGAAAAATGATCAAAAATGGCCAAAAATTACCACTTCTCTTTAGCTTATCACTAGCTAGGAAGAAAATATATTGCTATCTTATCCTCATACGACACCCGCACAGCAAATTTCAGACAAATCCACTGGCAATTATAGAAGATATAACCTTTTGAACAGAGAGACAGATATTTCAGAGACACAGACATTTTCTTCCTCTACAATATAACATAAGCTCTACCCACACTTCGTGGGTTGAGCTAATAAATGTTTTTAACCATTGATTACCCAATCATTGCCATTTTAGTTGTGTGTTTAATGTTCAGAATCTCTTAGTTTGACCATCAAGATGTGGGTAAATCTCAACAGGTGAAAGAAACAATTATGGAATTCAAAAACCAACTCAAGTTGATCCTTAACTAAAGTTAGACATCCATATCCAGCAAGGCCTATTTTTAATCGTATTTACATTGTCTTCTCTTGATTGTTTCCCAATATTGATTTAAGGATTCGATGAAATATTTTGTGTTTTATAACACCTTATTAATTCCTCTACATCTGATTGGAGGATTGGTCGTTTCATGCCATGGGTTATTCGGTACTAACCCACGGTGGTGGGTTAGTATATACTACCAAAGTCTATGATTTAGGAAGTTAGGTGTTATATGAAAAAAAATAATGAATGCTTTCCATTCCTGTGATAGTATGAATAATTTCATTCGTTGAAAGATTTAACGTTCTATTCACTCGGCTTCGCCTCGTTGAATAGATCATTCAATCTTTCGACTCATGAAATTATTCATACTATCGCGCTCAAAAACATTCATTATTTGTACATTATACCATGCATTAATGGCAAGATATTTTCATAGACCTACATCTCAACTTTGTTGGTTACTTTGCATTACGGTACTATAATCGTCAAAATCGTAAATCAAAAATACTTATTTCTTTCAAAGGTGACTTAAAACAAATAACCATTGAAAAATAACACAATGTATTTCTGTAAGTATGCTGTGGCCGAGTGGACAAAGGCAGAGGCATTTGACGCGATGAAGCTTAGCAACCGGGAGGTTCGGGGTTCTATCCACTGACGGGTGAACGTAAGGTGGGTTTCTTCCAAGAGCAATTTACGGTTTTCCCATCTGAACTGGCTTTTTTTTAAAAAAAAAAAAAACAAATTTTATCTAAATTGTTGGGAGGTTAGTCATCCAACGTGAAGTTGTAATTCATAAGTCACATTTGTGGTCGCTATAGCGTCAAAAAATAACTCAGTGTTCTTCAAGGATTGGAAGTTTGTAACTTACCTGTAACATTTTCCGTTGAATCCTGTCCAAAGAGGCGGGCATGGAATCTGACAGGCTCCACCACCGCCAGACAACGTAAGTATTACCCCTAGAAGGAATATTGCCAGTGACTGCATGTTGTTGAGTGAACTTAACTACAACGTAGGAGTTGATATTGGCAAAGTAACGGAGCTTCCTGCTACAATAGTACAAGCGAGCTACGTCTTCTAAAGCAAGTTGATCAATAAATGGCCAGCCTGTTCCAGCCGTTTCTTCATAACTTTGTTTTATTACATTCTAAGTTAGAAGTATACGTAAAATGAGCCTCATATCGCATTACGGCAACCTTGGATGACGAACGCACTTTTATAACTTGATACTTGGCATATACTGACGTGGCATACAAAACGCAATATAAATACACTTAAAGGTGATACGCCATTCATTTCGTCATCATTTTCACAAGAGGACAAGACATCCCACCCCTCCCAGTGCATGTTTTGAAAAAAAATGTTAAAAATAATGATTTTGCGGCAAAAGAATCGTCGTCATTTATTTTGTTTCTGAAAAGCGTATGCGTGTTTACACCCCCCCCCCCCGGTCCAACGAACGTTTTGTGCTTTTGTGAATATGATGAAAACTGGACGACCCCTTTTGTATTCCGTTTGAAGTACATTGTTCTTCACAAAAGGCTCTGTCAACTTAAAAATGTACATTTCAGTGTACTTCTGGTTGGGTACTACCTTTGTCTAACACGATTCCTTCGTAGAAAACTCCCCCAATATTACCCTGACAAATGCGAGGGCAACTCCCGGGGGAAATTTCTGAAAGAACATTTTCCAACCCAACTCAGACAATTGAGGGACAACTGCAAATTTTCTGGTTGGCTAAGTTGTCTGTGGGGTCGTTTTTATTGGTGGCAATT
>WURT03651694.1:0-18985 GCA_009936505.3 Holothuria glaberrima
AATTGAAGAGCACAGAATAAAGCGAGACAGCAAGCAAGGAACACCTCTTTAGTTTGTATATGTTTTTTATGTTGTCCATTTCTATCTGTTGCTTCGGTTTAGCCCGGGCGGGACACAACAGTGTCCCCCTCTCCTTTGAAAATTTTTGCCCATTTTAAGGACTCTAGATGCAAAATGGTGCGAGGTTTTCCATTTTTTCTTTCTATATATGTATTCCAAAAAGGCTAGATTCGTAATGACCTTCAGTGCAAGACCTTAAATTTAATTTTTTTGGGGGGAGGGGGTGGGGTTCACGTGCCTGCTTTGGGGACATTCGGGAAAATTTTGAGCCCTTACAAATGAGGTTTCTCAGGTGCTGAGTGCCTCAAAATGATAAATAGAGCAATGACATTTTAGTATTATTTGCAATATTTGTAAATAAGCCAGCTTTCTTTTAGGATTTGGAAACCTCGGGAGGGGGCTGGGGGATGCGCTTATCCTCTTGGGATACGGCACTGGAAGTAAAAATTTGAACCAAAATTTAAACGGTGGCGCGGCAAGTGTGGTCTGGTGGAATAAGACTTTTGAACGCGAAAAGGGCCATTTGCATGATGGTACTTTGCATTAATAATAGGATTTCTAAAATGCCTAAAATGATGACCAAGGAGGATGTTAGAACGAGCACTTCGTAAAATGACTTTAAAGTAGTCAAAATTCCTACAGAATTTGTTCTGATTTCTTCAGGATTGTGGCAATCAAGCAAAACCAAGCACATTCTTAGTTGTATACTTGAATTAACACCAGTGTGATGCACTTCTGATTGTTCTGTCCCGGTCCGCTTCCTTTCCCCCTACCCCAGAGAAAAATTGAAAAAAGTCTAGACAGTATACAAAAATATACAAGAAAGAAAGAGATAAAAGAGGAAAAGGGGAAAAGGAGAGGAAAGAGAATAGAGGGGAAAAGGGGGAAAATATAAAAGAGAATGGAGAGAAGAGAAAAGAAAAAAACGCAAAGTAAAGGAAAGAAGAGAGACTAAAATAAAAATAACCTAAAAGGGAAAATAAAATTAAAAAGAAAATGAAAGAAAAGAAATGACGAGAAAATAAAAGAAAAAAAAAGAAATTAAAAAAGAAAAAAGAAAGATAAGGAATCACTGACGAAAGGTGGGAAGGATTTCATGGCCTTGGTAAAGAAATAAAATATGAGTAGGAAAAGTACTGAGACAGGCAGAGCTAAGGGCCGAAGAAATTCGAAAGAACAGGGATAAGAACCAGCCGGATGCATGGTGGAAAGGGGGCGCTGCAGCTCCTGGAGTTAGGGCAAACTCATTTCTCGGGTAGTTGTTGGGAAAATTCCGGCACAGGCAATAAAAGGGGAGTCTCAGGAAGGCTGGAACCTAGCATAAAATTGATTGTCATCGTTGGGACTGGTTTAGACTGCATTTTGATTCACCTGAAGATGTTTAAATGTTTCTTAATGACGGCCCACTACTGCGCTTCCGACCTTAACGGGGGTTGCCTTGGACCCCACGCCCTCCCGTTGGGAGGAAACAACGCCTCCTGCACCGACAAGGATGGCTACGGGCCTGCCCCTCATGATCTCATAGCGTCTTCACTGCTGTTGTAAAAGCGCTCATACCGTAAATGTTTTAAAGATTTTAACGGCCTAAAAGCACCACTACTCAATGGAATAGCTTGTTCCTATCTAAAACGTTTACAAAGATGTAGAGGCCACAAAAGAACCAAATTAACTATGTAATTTATTGAAGTAGTTGTCCTATAAAACACCGCCAATTGTAAGTGACATGTAGCGAGTGCACTGCTAATTTTCCCTCCATTGACTTACACACTAAAGTTGGTCCATTTGGTGGTCTCAGCAACCTTGTGGAAGCTTTCAACAGGTACCAGCTACTTTTTAAGAAAAGTCCCGCTTACTATGTCCCATTGACGGAAAACCGGGAACTACCCCCTAAGGGAGATACGACCTCGAAGGGGCACGAAACTAGAAGCAAGTAAAGGAAGAAAAGTAGAAGCAAGATCAGTCTAGAGTGCAATCAAGACCAAGGGGCGTATCCAGGAATTTTCAATAGAGGTGGGCACAAGGTTTGGTTGATCGCTGTCCTGGGCTGGGGAAGAGGTCTAAGGGAAGGGAGTCCCCCTTCCCCTTTGAAATGTTTGCTCTTGGAAGAGGGCTGATGTGCAAAATGGTGCTATATTTGAATATTTTGAAGCAATTTTTGTATTCATTTTTTTCACGCATGACGATCAATAGGGGCGACTCTTGCCCCCCCCTGGATCCACCACTGAGACCTGTCTTAATCATCAATACCACAGAGACGAGCTGTCTCCCATACCAAAGCTTACGAGAAGCCTTTCACAATGTTTTTCAAATTTGTGCATTATGATCGTTGAAATATTGGACTTAGAAAGCTTGTATAATATAACGATGGTTCCTGCCTTTTTACTTCATTCAAAATGCCATTTTGCACATCGGAAGGATATAATACAACTAAAGCGCCTTAAATTAACTTAAATTGTCTTTATTTTTGGATATTGAATACGGTATTTCAGTTCATTCTCTGAGACATCCACATCGCGAATTTCAGCACATCCCTGAGGCAAAATGGTCTGTTACCCCCCACCCTTCCCCCATATTTTGAGGGTTTTAAATTTCTGAGTTTGCATCTTCTGCGGGGAATTCCCTTTATTAGCCTGAGCGCAACAAGTAAATGCTCGTGCTCTCTCAATTATGTTGCAAGTCATAGTAACCTGAAAACAGTGAACTTAAAGAGCCTCTAATTAATTTGTCACGTTTGATGCTTGGATTTAATTACGTACTACCTTTCTTACTAAGTTACTACCATAATTTTTTTATGGAGAATACAGGAGCAGGTCTCATGCTAAATACCCAAGGCGTCTTCTGAATCTCTCCGAATATTTTAAATAATCTTAACTGTTCTGGAGAAACTTACCTTCTTCAAAAGTTTCAACAGATAGTACAGTCGGGCTCTTCCTCTTTCGACACAGAAAAGACTAGAATATTTCTTTTAGCGACTTGCGAAACAAAACTTGAAGCACAGTGTAAAGCAACAAAGCGACATTAAAGCGGCATTAAACCAGAGATTGTTGAACTTTTCTTTTCTTTCTACTGAGTAAATTTGTTTATTATTGGTGTTAATTGTTTTCGGGAATAATTTCTTTACAGTCCTTCATGTGTGATATGTCAGAAAATATTTGAAGTTGAGGTTGTATATATAATCCATGATTCTTATGCAAGGAATATGTTCATTCAAAACTCGTCAACAATTTGCTCGTTAATGATCCGATTTTGACGGTTTTATGCCTTGTAGGTGATGCAGAGAGCTGTGGCCGCCAGGAGGAGGGAGTTAACAAGGCTTATCCAGGACACGATGACTGCTGAACCGGTATTGCAGGGATCTGAACTACAGAAGCAGACAGAGAAATCCTCGATTTCTGCGTTCGAGGGCATATCCCCCATGTCTAGTGAGCCGAAAGTATTCTCCAGTTCCTCCATTTCTATCTGATTAAAGCAATCGTCATCAACCTCTCCACTTTGACATGCAGCGTGGATACTTTGCACACTTATACCGCTTACTGTTTGAAAAATGAAAGAAAGGTATAAGGAAGATTATTGTAATGAATCTTAAATGAATGAACAAAAATGGTAGCAAGTTTATTCAGGCCCGTAGCCAGACAAGGTACTGAAGGGGCGAAATGGCTTGGGGGAGGCGAAAAATATGTCAGTGGGGTCAAATGTGTAAGAATGTATTAAGTCGATGACAACTTGAAAACTCTGTAGGGGGGGGGGAGAAATTTCCCCCTGGCTCCCCATGACCACGGGTCTGGGTTTATTATTTCTAACAAAGACATAGTAGCTCATGAAATATAGCTTAAGTGTGGCAAAGAATGAACCAAGTGGAAGATAATTTTCCCCACGAGAGAATGCACTGTGATCTCGTTTTGAAAGTAGTTTTTCCATTCGCTGAAAATGTGTAATGTAACACCGTGGGCAAATGGAGGCTGGCATTAACATCGGTGCCAGCGGATTATGCACACTTAGGCCTTCACACATACAGTTCTATAGACTCATTCACTGTTTACAAACAAAGACGTCACTGCGTGTCGGTAAAAGAGTTTGTTAAGCGCGCTTACACTGTCGTCACAATGCAAAGTAGATTCCAATTCGTCTTATTTCTGCGTGCAATCGCAGAAACGCATTTGTTTTTGAGCATGCTCTGTGCCAACCAATGCCAACCAGTGACGTAACCGTGAACTCCCTAATTTGTTATACCACACTAGAATCCTCTTTGTGCCTCACTTTCATGCGTTCACTTGTGATGCATATCAATATGGCAAGCTATCGGAAGGAAACACTTTAAGGCACATTTAATTAACTGCGCTTGGGGTGGAACTATATTTAACCACTGACGTATTAAGCCATGTAAAGACATATATCATGTACTGCGGACAGTACAGACAACTACAGACATGCGCCGATACTAACCTACAGTTTCAGTGTTTCTTTGTTTTCTTAATCTGCTTAACTATTGTATGTCCTAATCTGTTGTTTCTTTATTTTACATGTTTTACCTTGTTTTATATTTTTTTGAAAAACTTATGCTGGAATAAAGATTGAATTGATGATTAAATTTTTGTTCTTTTTAAGCTATCGATACAAAATTAGTTTGCACTAGGTGCGACACGACGCGATATTCAGTGCCAAGCCTGGCCTTAATAAGCCAGTTCAGATTTACCGTTTCGTTCTAAAGGTCAAAGGTTATAAGTGTATGCGGTCTTCCAATGAGTAAACTCTACTATAGCAACGCATAGCGCACAATGTACAAACCAATGCACAGCGCGTGACACATGATTGCCTTCTTTACCCCTATGACCTATGACCTGAAGAGACTGCACATGCGCATTTTAAACTCTGAACTGGCTTATTGAGAAGAGTTGACATAACTTCAAATTCAATTGTCGTTGAGTGATATAATATGGGCGGCCATCAGGGCAAAAAAGACAACAAGCAAAAAATACATTTCAATTTCAAAAATAAATTTTAAAAGTAAAAAATATACCAAGTTGACATTTTAAAAGTAAAACAAGCAAAGAAATACATTTCTCATGCAAAATATACATTTTTTCCAAAAAAATAAATAAAAAATACTAAAATAGTTACATTTAATCTTAAAATTATTTCTAAATTAAAGCAAAATAAAAAAAGAAAAGAAAAAAAAAACACATTAAAGCCAAATAAAACGAAAATAATAGTTATTATTTCAAACTGTATTGTTCTGAAAAACAAACTGTACTTCACTCAAGAAATAGTTCTCCAAGAAATAAGAATATTTCGACAAAATCACATTTTAAAAAACGTGATTTTACTGATTAAACAAAGTATAATTAACTCCGATAACAAATTGTTACAATCGGCGAACCAAAGACGAAATCGAAAATAATACAAAACGCGAAAAATACAAAATGCAAAAAGACAACACAATTCCAAAATGCGAAAAAGATGTAATGGTGGGCGTTTACAAGTTCAGTAAGCCTGTGCCTAAGGAGGGTGACGGTGTCACAGAGAGTTGGGAACACAAACTCTCTGTGACACCGTCGTAGTGGAGGTGGTATTAGACCGTAGACGGCGTCGAGCAAAAGCAGGGCACATGCATTGTTTACGTTACATACGTTGGAAGGTGTAAGCGTACAGTTCAATGTATGTAGGCCTAAGTCTGGGTACGGGTACGTATGGTGTATTTACCAAGTACGTATGTCGAAGTAAGCTTGCTCTAACCAAAGATCCTTTCCAGTACTAGTGGTACCGGTACAGTATGGCACTTAGCCTAACTAGCAATACTACGCGGGAAAATGCTTGCCTGCGCCCGACAGCTCCCTGAGTGTCTTTTAACATTCAGTAACGTCATCTCAATGAATCAAGTAGGTGCAATGTTCAAGACAGCATCCATCCTTTACATACAGTCACGCAGTCTGCACTTAAGCTTAGAGTACTTTTATTAGGGGAGTAGCGACATTGACGTTCCAAGATTTACAGGTTACGTGACAACAGGAGCCATTTTGTTTCCTAAAAGTCCTCAGTACAGTGTCAGTGTATTGCATTCGCTCAGAAAATGGCGAGTGGTTGTGCATTTGGGTGCAACATTCGGTCTAAGAAAGGGTTAGAATGTACTGATTTCCCACCAGTACTAAAAGACTGTTCAAGACAGCATCCATCCTTTACATACAGTCACGCAGTCTGCACTTACGCTTAGAGTACTTTTATTAGGGGAGTAGCGACACTGACGTTCCAAAATTTACAGGTTACGTGACAACAGGAGCCATTTTGTTTCCTAAAAGTCCTCAGTACAGTGTCAGTGTATTGTATTCGCTCAGAAAATGGCGAGTGGTTGTGCATTTGGGTGCAACATTCGGTCTAAGAAAGGGTTAGAATGTACTGATTTCCCACC
Organism: Holothuria glaberrima; assembly: GCA_009936505.3. Classification (NCBI taxonomy): domain Eukaryota; kingdom Metazoa; phylum Echinodermata; class Holothuroidea; order Aspidochirotida; family Holothuriidae; genus Holothuria; species Holothuria glaberrima. The sequence goes on from WURT03651694.1 coordinate 6,464, forward strand.
AGTACTAAAAGAAAAAAAGATTAGAAAAAAGGTTATGATTTGTGGGCCCAGGGCCCTTTGGTCGGAATACTATGACTTTAAAACAAAGCTCTGATTCTTGGTATGATTCGGTAAGGTGAACGTGAACAAAAATTTCATGTTCTTCTTCAAATGCTTTATTTGCAGATATCTCACATGTTATACTTCGTAATACTCCACGATCTGTGAGACCTGGCCCAGGGCCCAACTAGGTGTGGGGGTTCTTAAACCAGTACTCTGTACATTTCAAATGCAATATGAATGTATAATGAAAAAAAAAAAAACAACAGCGCAGAAGTGATTAAGTGTGACTTCATAATGCATTATGTGGTCTCTAGTGCTCTTTTTCCCAAATTCGGGCCCTGTGCCAGGAACCCTTAATCCATATCAAGCTTCAATGCATTCTGAACCTTTATACCTCACATTTTCATGTCTAGTTAATATCAACTCGAAGTGAACAAACCCAATTATGGAGTATCTTCGGTTCATGCACCGAGCTTCCTTATAATCAGGGCCCTTTAATTTGCCCATGGGACCCCAGTGCCATATTAAGTAATGAGAGGAAACCTTTTGTTCTCTTCTCTCGATTTGATATAATGTACCAACAAAATTGGTTCAAAACACAAGAATATAGCCTATTAAGTCTTTAGGTCCTTCGTGTTGCCAAGGGGCATCTTGCCATTCGCTCCCCACCAGGGGCTCCAATGGAACTTGGTCCCATAATTCTCAGTCATGTGGCTATCCACCCTGTCATCACATAACCTACGTTGAAACATCGTGAACGTTTGCTGTAAAAAAGGATGATCGCTCATACGTACCATGCATAAATAACAACTAATGATCTGGCCCCTAGTGCCATTGTCTCCACCTCGCCTGACCCATATCACTGTGACTGGGACCCTACATATTTGTTACGTGATACTCTACCTCTCCCTTTCAATTGTCACCACAAACGATAAAAAAATTAAACCCACAGCGCTTACAAGGGCCTCGGGTGATATTTTGCAGTGAAGGCATGTAGCCAGAATTGTGTTCAGCTGTCGTGAAAACGCCCCCATTGTCTCTTTCGCGTTTTGTTTGTCTTCTTCGCGTTTTGTATTATTTTCGGTTTGTCTTTTGGCTCCCCGATTGTAACAATTTGTTTCCGGAAAAAACAAGTTGTCTGTGTAAGATTTCTTTATGTTGTGAGTAAAATCTTTTTTTAAATTGTATTCTGTGGAAATATTTTAAGGTTTTTGGAGAAATATTTCTTGCAGGAAGTACAGTTTTTTTTTCAGAACAACAAAATTTGAAATAATAACTTTTATTTTCGTTTTATTTGGGTTTAATGTTTAGGTTTTCAAAAATTCATTCGCGAAAATAATATGTATTTTTCTCGTGTTAAATGGTTTTCTTTGATCGTTTTAATTTTTAAAATTTATATTTGGTATATTTTTGCTTTTAAAATTTATTTTTGAAATCAAGATGTAATTTTTGCTTGTTGTCCTTTTTGCCCTGATGGCCGCCCATAATATTCAAACATTCATCAACTAATTTTCAGACCAAAATACCAAGGTCAGATTACACAGTAGCTACTCGGGCGTAAAGGTCTGGTGGCATTTCACTAAAAAGAGCTGTTTTATTTGACAGTTAAAGAATTAACTAGCAATACTACGCGAGAAAATGCTTGCCTACGCCCGACAGCTCCCTGAGTGTCTTTTAACATTCAATAACGTCACCTCAGTGAATCAAGTAGGTGCAATGTTAGACAGCATCCATCCTTTACATACAGTCACGCAGTCTGCACTTAAGCTTAGAGTACTTTTATTAGGGGAGTAGCGACATTGACGTTCCAAAATTTACAGGTCACGTGACCACAGGAGCCATTTTGTTTCATTCGCGAAAATAATATGTATTTTTCTCGTGTTAAATGATTTTCTTTGATCGTTTTAATTTTTAAAATTTATATTTGGTATATTTTTGCTTTTAAAATTTATTTTTGAAATCAAAATGTAATTTTTGCTTGTTGTCCTTTTTGCCCTGATGGCCGCCCATAATATTCAAACATTCATCAACTAATTTTCAGACCAAAATACCAAGGCCAGATTACACAGTAGCTACTCGGGCGTAAAGGTCTGGTGACATTTCACCAAAAAGAGCTGTTTTATTTGTCTCCTTCAATTAACGATCCGTTGGAATTATTTCAATATCTTTAACGTTCTCAAAATATACGTGTTCAAATTTTGATGGTTTCTGAAGTAACTTATTACCTATGCAAAAATATTGATGTGGAGTGTTGCACAGTGTTAAGGTCTCTCTTGTTAACCTTATATTAATTATCTCTTAGTTACTGATCAGTTAGTTGACAGTTTGGTGAGTGACTCATCAAGGAAACAATTTTAACATTTAAGATCAACCCCTCAGGGGATAGCAATACCATCGCAACGTCCTTGAAATTAAGGTTGAAATCAGCGACGTAGCTAGGATTTTTTCCAGGGGGGCAAGACCCCAAAATTTCCGAATATTTCTTGTTCTGTACTACAACTCAGGTTGAATGGTTTACATTTCCCAAACCATATTACACATACACAGTATTATACATATGGATATGCATTTGTGTAATACGTACTACACATACGTAGGTCCTAAGCTCATTTTACCACTAGGGCTTTGTAGGGACGTATAAGTATGTAATAATCGCCGAGCGAAGCGAGGTGCAAATTTTTGTACTTCTTTTTGAAACTGAAGCCTCCAAATACATTTATTTATACAACTGTGTTGTATTAACTTAATGTTTTTTCTTATTTTTTTATGTCGGGAAGATAATTTTCTTTAAAGCGTTTTCCAAGTCAATAATTAAAGATATTTGTCAAGTCTAGTATCAAGGAATTCTTGACAATTTATTGTGATCCGTAAAGTGCAGGTCATGGTATAAATTATTTAGGCCTAATACAGTGACCAAAATCTTAAAAATTGTATTCACACATTGCCTTCACCGAGAAGGAAATGATAACGATATTTATGAATAATAACCATATAATGACTTATAGAAATAATGAATTCTATGAAGCATTAAGTTTCATTAGATGCCAAGCGTACGCGAAGCAAAGAAAAATATGATATATTTCACTACATTTTGCTATATTTTGCCATTTATAAGAATTATTAAATGCCGAGCGTAGAAGGGTTAAGAAAAAAATGAGATATTTTACCACATTTTGCTATAGTTTGCAAAATATAAGCTTTATCAGATGCCGAGCGAAGCGAGGCAAAGAAAAATTTGATATATTTCGTTAAATTTTGCTATATTTTTCCATATATAAGTTCTGTTAGAAGCCGAGCGTAGCGAGGCCAAGGAAAAATCGATATATTTTATTATATTTTTCTATGATTTCCTAAATGTAACGTTTATTAGATGCCAAGCGCAGCGAGGCAAAGAAAATTTTGATATATTTCACTACATTTTGCTATATATTTTTCGGAAATTTTTATCCTTTTTCGGAAATTTTATATTGTTTAGTTATGTTTCGGTTATTTGAAAATTTCCGAATTTTTTCAATTTTCGAGCCGGAGGGGAAGGGGCCCTGTAGCTACGCCACTGGTTGAAAGAACAAAGGCTAGCATAAGGTATGGAATGTCGAGCTTTCGATGTCACATATTTGCATATGTAGCTCATGTTTATTCATGATACAAGTGTGAAATAGAGAGTACCCTGCTAATGATCCATATTTGAAGGATTTTAACGGGAATTGTTTGCGGCTATTCTGGGGGGATTTTTAATGCTTTTTACATGGAATATCTATTTAATTTTCATGTCACCAGACCTTTAGGAAAATTTCTAAGCGATGAAAGCCGTCTACACTGTGAAGGGCCATGCAAAATTTTAACATGGCGCTGTTCAAAGTGTGGCACGACTTTCATAATTTGTCCGCTTGATTTCCCTACGATACGTTGGTCTATTTATGTGGCAAATTAACAACCAGAGCTGCATCCGAGTCCACCTAATCCAATTCCGGGGTAATTCCGATTCCAGTGGCCACCATTCCGGGCCAATTCCGAGTCCGTTCATTTGACAACAGTGCATCTCTTACAAATACTTTTTGCACTATTCTTCAATAGACTCATTCACTGTTTACAAACAAAGACGTCACTGCGTGTCGGTAAAAGAGTTTGTAAGGCGCGCTTACACTGTCGTCACAATGCATAGTAGATTCCAATTCGTCTACTTTCTGCGTGCAATCGCACAAGCGTTTACACCCGCAACACCGAACATACACACATTTGTTTTTGCGCATGCTCTATGCCAACCAATGCCAACCAGTGACGTAACCGACCGTGAACTCCCTAATTATACTCAATCAAAACGGGCAATTTTGGGAGTCAATTTTATACCCTTGTTCACCCTGTTATTTAGTTGACTGAATCTGGCCATTCTTGTATTGAGCTTTGCATTAGTAACAATTAATGTAGCCAAGTAACATATGATAATTTCATTTGTGTGAGCTCGGCTGGAATCGGTTCAGAGTCTGAAACCATCTGCAGCTCATTCCGAGCTAATTCCAATTCTAGGACCTCCCATTCCAGGCCAATTCCGAGTCCGACGAAAAACGGACCTGAGTCCGGAATCGAGTACGAGTCCGGACTCGGACTCGGACGTTACATCCCTGTTAACAACCCCCTAGACACGAATAATGCCAATGTCACAATTGAGTTGAATTTAAGGACAATGGAACTTACTAGTCATCGTAGATGTTGCTTTCATACAAGACCCTTCCCCTTCAATGGTACAGGTTTTGTCTGTTGAATTCTGAAAGCCTGTTTCCATGAATGCGCACATCAAACTCATCATTGCATTGTTTCCATCGTCGATGCAGTGTACTTTGTTGTATTCGTAACAATTCAATGCATGAACTGTAGAAAAAAAAAAGAAAGAAAACCGCATGAAAATAAGTGTTGCAACGATTATCGGTAGGCCTATTTTGACGATTATCGGTAGGCCTATTCACCATCGGTATCGGCCTATATTCCTCATTTCAATCCTGTATCGGTATGGGTAAATTAACCTCAAATGCTGATAATACCTCACGATATTTATCGTCCCATACATCAGAAAATGGTACACTATTTGAGTATTTTTGAATGCAAGTTCCAATATTTGACCCTCATCAATGAAACGACAGTTCATTGCGTTTTCCCGTAGCACAGGCGTAACTAGGGTGGGGCAGGTAGGGCATGTACCCTGGGCTCCGCTCGGAGGGGGCGCAGTCTTCAGTTGAAAAATAATCAGGCATACAATATTCTTCCGATTATCATGACAATATGATAGCATGTGTCTTCTTATGAAATTCCGTCAGAAAGAGAATCCATGTAGGCTGAATATGATTTAGGCCTTTTCCGCCAGGTTGAAGTGTATCTGCCCTCCCAACGAGTTCACCGAAATTGTTCTACTTCCACCGCCTCTATATTCAGAACGACTGGTGTGTAGGAATCTATCAAAGTTTTAGGCAATGGCCGTCTTCACGATCACAAAACAGCAAAACTAAAGACGATTATTGTTTTACAGTTTGATAACTTTGAGCAGGTAATACTGTTCGCCAGATATGAAATGTAGTATAAGGGACCACGCCAGTGAAGAACTTCACCTGCAGGAAAATTGCAGTTCTAAGCTTTGCGAATTTTATAGTACTGATGGACAACAACTGTATGAGCAAATTCTGGATTGCAGGATGCTGCTATCTAGTCGACCTAACGATAATAAAAAGACCCGGAGGTCTACTAGAATTCATCGTTCAGTATGGAGATAAGAGCGTCTTCCCAAATCTCCGCATTGCTACTCAAATAATGCTAACCATCGCAGTTTCTATCACCAGCTGCGAGAGGTCATCCAGTTAGTTGAAACTGATAATAACTTACTTGAGAGCCTCGATTGCTCAATGGGTCAAAGCAGACTATGTGATCTCGCTCTGCTAAGAGTAGAAAAAGAAGAGGCGGAAAGAACTGACTTTGAGCATATCATCGACCTATTTGCTTCATCTAAAAGCATGGAAGACAAAACTTTAGTTACTTAGTCTCTTACCATAATAATTCAAATAGACGATCTGAGGAGGGACTCCCCGTGTGTTATTCTAGGATTGGTAGTATACAGGGCTGTCAACTCTCACGCAGTTAGCGTGAGAGTCACGCATTTCGGCGCAATCTCACGCTCTCACGATGAAGCATCAGTTTCTCACGCAATGTCTCAATATGGTGTAAAAAACTCCAGTCATAACGCAAACGATGTGTCGGGTGTCGGTAAAAGGCCATACCTGGGTTCCTTCTCCAACTGATCATAGTCTGCAGTAAGCTGACAGTAGTGCAGTATACAGTATATTTAATTTTGCCATAATCAACTCTTTTCAAACCAAACGTAAACAATTATGTCCGGAGTCCGCCACTCCACCGTTTATTATTCTTGCCAGGAAGTTGTTGCTCTGACTCACCAGCCTCTACGGATGGTAACTGTGCCGCAGCGTAAACTCAGTTCCTGGCCAACAGGTGGAAAGCGGCGGTTATCCCTCCGAAACACGTGTTAGACCCGTTACCAAACAGTTCATGCTCGCAACTAAAACTGCAATTCAAGAGGCGTACGTTCCACCGTGCTTTAACCCCCCCCCCCATAGCCCCCCCAAAAAAGTAAAAAAATGCGCGAAATTTTATATATAGGCTAGTTGTGGTGAAGACATAGATATGCTAAAAATGTATTCCACAAGGTCTTTATCAGGCCCGTATGCAGTAAGTTCTGTAATAATTCTTTCCATAACTTCAAAAAACTTTCTCACGCTACGCGCGCTGTCATCTTCAGTTCTATCTAGCAGTAAATCCCGCCATTTCAAACGTATTGGATTTATTCAAGGTTAAAGGTTCCACAAATATTGTTATTGTGTGTAGTCGTGATTACAGAGAAACACGAAAATACATCGCTGCAAAGTTCTAACATCTTTTTCCTGTCTTTCGGAAGATTCCTTCTTCAGCCACACTATCGTCACGGTGGCAAAAATATCTTGTAAGAAAAAAGATTTTTCAGTTTTGTCGGGGAGCCTTAATGGGTAAGATAAAGAATGTAATCCCCGACGACGACCGTGCAGTCGCCCCATCAAATTCCTTGGTTTGCTCTTAAAAAGGGCAGCCTTCTTCAAACTCTTTTTTTTCAAAATTGTCTTAATGAAAACAAGAATATGAAATCTTTTTCAATAAAACCCTAATTTTCGGCACGCATATTTCGAGTTCGGTATTCTGTCGGCAAAACATTGAATCTATCTGGCCTAAGAGAACTAAAGCTGGACCCCAGTCAGGGCGCAATGGCCCCCATTTCGGCAAATCCTTATCTCAGCACCACCCCTGACTAAGACTGCGTGCAGTTTTTCCTTTGGGCAATGAAGTACACCCACAACGTCGCGCACATTTCTCACAGTCCACGTTGTATCACTTAAGAACATCATAAGCACAAAAGTATGAGACTAGTGAACATTTCTAGCACAAACCATTTGTACTCCCAAAGTTAGATGCGGACATCAATGGATTTTCATGTAGCAGTCTAATACTTTGAGCAACAACCGTAACATGCCGTGATGACTTTATGTTTTGAATTTCTCGAACCACAAATAAATTCAAAAATACTTTTTCCACCCATGATTGTACATTTCACCCTGTTGCAAGCTGTTCGGCAAAACTTTGTTCAAAGTAAAGATACGTTGACTGTGAACTGAATTGTACACTGTGAACAGTTTAATGTATTCTCAGTGTCCTTCGGAGGTCAGCTCAAAAGCTTCATGCTGGTGTTCCTATCGTATTAGTGTCGTAAACATTTCGGGGATTTCCTCTCAGTCTGGATCCCATTAAAATTATGCTGAATCACACCGGGCCATATGGTAGCCCAATGCGCATGTTCCCTTACCATCTTAAAACACTCAACTCTTCATCAAATCTTGAGGAACTGAAGAAGCACCATTATGACCGTAGCCTTGTTCCGTTCACTTCTGCGACTTTCCACGAATTCCACGTCTCTGTATCGAGAAGAGGGGAAATTACTACCACGGAAAAAAGGGGAACGTTCACGCGAAGGTCAGATTTCTTAAACAGTTTAAGCTATCCGTGTAGAACTCGTGATTTCATCCCCTGTGGTTCTCGCAAACTGCCATCATATGGTGACATCACTTGCTACAACTAGTCTTCTTCGGTGCCCCCCCCCCGTGTCAGAATTCATGGCTACTGGCCTTCTCTTTACCCGATTTCGCCCAGGTCAATGGCAACATAACCGATCCAAAAAAGAAATATGTCCCTATAACCGCGCCTGTAGCCACGTGACGGAAAAAGTTTTCCACCGCTAGTCCAAAGCAAGATCAGACGTTCGAAATCGTTTTTAGCAAGGTAGGCTACAAATTGATGGAAATTAATTGTTAAAATATCTTCGATTTTAAGCTGTTAGCAATAAACACCGGTCGGCTTCAGAATTTCCCATTTTAATGTGAACACAATGTCATCTTAAAACTTTCCAGGAACATGAAACATCTGAAAACTGGCAATTCTGGGCGTTCAGAAATGAGGCACGGGAAGTGCCTTTTCTCCTGCAGTCTAGGGGGATTTCTGTCAAAAAGTCACCCTGAAGGGAGGCTCCGCGCGAACCGATGGTCGCGCTTCGCGTCAGTAGTCTCTCAGCGAATCTCACTCTCACCAGTTACTAAAAGTTGACAGCCCTGAATATGATGCGGGGGAAGGGGCTCCATTTCAGTATTTGCCCTGGGCTCTGCTTTGGGTAGTTACACCCCTGTCCCGTAAGCCTATGGTTGTTTGCATAATGCTTATTTTCCAAATATCGGTATCGGATCTGTATCGGCCGATATTGGGAACTAAAATATTGGTGTCGGTCATTTCGACTTCTTGTAATTATGGTAAAACACTTAGAAAATGTAGGGGAAATCTCGAATCGATGAAAGTAAACAACAATTACAAATGATAATACCCGGAGATTTAAGTTTAATTACGATCATATCCTAAGATTTTAACAGAAACATGTAACTTTGGTTTTTTGAGGGAAAATTTGTGTCCACTTATCGAGTGAATGAAGTGAATGAAAAATGGCCGGTTTCGTGGAAAATTTTAATCAGTTTATGTGTTAAATGAGAGGTGGGACACTTCATAGCATTTCAAAAGAGAAGGGGGTTAGCTTTCTAACCAAATGGTATGGGACTAAATTTTATCTCCGCAACATGAGAAAACGTCTCACACAGCGGCTCTACCAAGGGTGAGGTGGCAGGGGGCATTTGCGCCCCAGTAATGGCCTTTACCCCCCCGTCGGCTCCTGTATATAAAGGTCAGTCATGGTAGCAGTGGTGGTGATTTATGGGTCTATTTTTTTTATAATTTTCGATATGAAAATTGTTCTTAATCTATCAATATTTCGCAGACCTAAACTATTACAAATTTTGCTCGATTTCAACTTCACCTCATTACTGTGCTAATTAAAATCATGTAAAACAGTCTTTCAGTAAGAATGATTGCTCGTGTGCTGAGCACATAGGAGTAATTATGTAGAAACAGAGCCATGCAGGAATGCAAAGCAGGGGAATTCGGGGGGGGGAGGGGGCACGTTTTATGAAAACTGAAAGCTTCTAAGGATTACCACGCAGGAGACTCCCCTTCTTGATTGGCAACACATGTAACTTTTTCATGGAAACGATTTAAAATGCAAACATTCGGCCCGCTTCGCGGCATTCATCACCATTCGCACTTTAAATCTCATAACCATATTAAGCTTAACTGTACAAAGCTATTCTAAGACACTCTTCGGAAAAATAGAAGTACATCCCCAACCTCTGTAGGGGCCGTGCGTGTATAAAGAGGATCGTAGAGCAATCTAATAAAATTAGACGTCAATGCGGCATCATTTGTGGCATGATGTGAAAGATTGCAAGTATGTTTTTACAGTGGAGGTTTTGATAAATTCCCCTCCCAAGTTCAGGTAGTCGAGTCCAGGCAGTGCTCTTGCAAGAGCACTGCTCAATATCGCAACAACTTCGGGCAAGTACCCCAGAAAAGTTTCCACCACAATGGAGTTCAAAGTCATATTTAAAATGGACAGGTAAATATTCACGCGGGCAAGTAGAGAACAGCTGGCCCTAGGAACAATAATGGATAAAGAATTTTTCGGAGGCGAACTTCACTCGCACCATTATATGTAGATGGTGAATGTAAATTACTAAGGAGTAAGTGTATAGACGTAATGTTGGACGTTGGAATTTCCAAATGTCAGGAAAATGACCAAATACACTTTACACTTCCCGACAGTCTGAAAAGAAAACGAAACATCACTTTTCTTCATGAGAGCAGTGATTGTTTTTGAAGATGAGACAGCTCAATTTTCCAAATGGAGTCTAATGCTGACTGGTATGGGAAGCCTAAAGCGACACAATACTAGGCCGACAGGCTGCGGACTAAGGCTAAAAGTATGCCGGGCTTCTCCCCAAACTTATATATTGAAACAATAGCTAAATCTCACAAATTTCCTCTTATTTCTCTTCCTAGTATCGTTCATGAAGTTCAGGACTTAGGCTAAATATTTCATATTCAACCTAAACCAAGGAGGTAACTTGGCCTACTCCTCGTAAATTTTACAATTTAGAGAGGAAAAACTTGTCACATGATTCTCAAGAGCCATTCATGGAAAGGGTTGACTACTACGTTAATCCAACCTGGGGTTCAGCCTGTATCTTCCCTAGCCTAGGGTATCTATGCCTAGTTCTAATGTACACTTTGTTCCCTGAACTAGTATGGGAAGCCTCAAAGCGACCCATATACTAAGTCAGCAGACTGCGGACAACATCTTCCCTATAGCTATGCCGCATGACTGTGTGAGGAATTAATTTCCTCAGCAAAAAAGTAATTTCTTACTTCCTGATCAAATCAACTATAAGTTAGCTTTGATTTGTAATTCGTCGTGGCTATTCGCACGGTGGAAAATCACCATGCGAACCACTGGCGTACGAAGGGTGGGGGTCCATTGGGCCATGGCCCCCCTCACGGATGCCAATTTTTTTTTAGTTCCTAAAAATACGTAAATTTTTTAAACTCAAAGTCTACTTCAAAATGTAGATCGTACAAGTATGTCAACGGAAGTCGGTCTTCAAGGAACGAAGTGCAAAAAAGGAAAAAAAAAAAAAAAAACGTCATCGGAAGATTCGGAACTGCATGCCCCCCCCCCCTTTAGACAAATCCTGCGTACGCCACTGGTGGGAACAAGCAGTTTTGGTCTCTTACTCGCACGGTGAAAAATCAAAGTGCCTTTTCAAGGTCATCAAAGCCGTCAAACTCGGAATCGACCTCCATTCCGATTACAGGTTAGGAGTCTTGTCCGGAATGCATATTTGCAGACTTGGCACTGCGCACTAGCACTAGGCCCAGCCCTACTTCCAAGTTCCAGTACTATTCGCCGGCTAAAGTCACATACTGTACTGCATGCTATGTATCTTATACTCATCATACACAAGCACGTATAGGCCGTTGAGCACGTACGTACGTACGTACGCACGTGCCTTTGAGCACGTATCCTTTCCTGCCTAGCCTTGTAAAGTTGTATGCATGATGATTTTCCACCGTGCGAGCTAGCGAGCCTGCTTGTATGCACGGTGATTTTCCACCGTGCGAATAGGCTCGACCTTTGTAATTATAAGGGCAATTGTAAGATGTGAACTAAGAATCCTTATGAAGTTTGAACCACCCACTCTACAAAGTTGATTAGGAACCATTGTAAATAAGCTCTTTACATGTCTTCAGATTACAGTTTGGTACTAAGTGATTAATGAATGAAATACTCGAGCAAGTACACTTCAGTTTACCAGCGCCCTCATTTTACATGAACGTATGAGAAGTAACAATTTACTAACGTCTTCAACAAGAATAGGTCTAGGCCAAGGCCCTAGGCCTATATGTGAAGCAGTTGAATGGCCTTAAATAGTGAGTCAGCAGTCTGTAGATTATGCCACGCAGACCTCTTGCTAGCATCGGCTTGGTTTTGTTTCTTCAACTAGTATGGAAAGCGACCCAAATACTAAAACAGCAGACTGCGGGCTACGTCAGACCTAAGCCTAAGTCTATGTTATTTCGAAAAAGGTTATGCATTTGCCTAGGCAAGCCTACTCATTATTGAAAAAAGGGGGGATAAGAAATGGAAAGGAAAGGCTTGTAATCCTTCTTAGATTTCGATACTTTTAACTGTCATTGGGAGCACAGCATTGGCTGCTTAAAGGCACTCTAATCTCACCCCAGGCAGTAACAATTCTCCCTACCAGTTAACTTCGAGCTTCTCTTCCAAACCGAACCTCCTGTCTTATTACATAGCTTAGCCAGAGCCACAGTAGTCCGCAGTCTGCTGACCTAGTATATGTGTCGCTTTGAGGCTTCCCATACTAGTTCAGAACCGCGTGTTTGGTCTAGTGGTAGAGCATCCGCCTCTCACGCGGGAGTCCCGGGTTCGATTCCCAGGTCGAGTCA